>VXAA01004887.1:195189-234480 GCA_013399115.1 Anseranas semipalmata | reverse complement strand
CGGCGTCTCCTCGTCGTCCTCGTCGGGGCTGGGGGCGGACGCGGGGCTGGAGATCCGCACGCGCTCCGTGGAGCAGACGTTGGTGCCGTTGGTGTCGCAGGTAGAAATCCGCGGCGGGAGTTGCGGAGTTCCCCTCGCGCCGGGCGGGGGCGGCCGCTCCTCCTCCTCCTCCTCCTCCTCCTCCTCCCGCTCCCCTCAGCATCCCGGGCCCGGCAGTCCCGCCACCGGCCCGGGGCGGGGGACGGAGTGGGGGGGATGCCTCTGGCACCCCGAAGGAAAACTCGGAGGCGCTGAAGTTTCCCGCAAGGTCGCGGTGCCGTTGCGTAACGCCCGCGGCGAGCCGTTGCGGTGCCGCCGCCGGCTGAAGCCCCGGGATGCCGCCGTGAGGGGCGCCGAGGCTGCGGCTCGGCTCCGGCTTCCCCGCCCCAGCAGCGGCCGGACCGTGGTCGCGGCTGGGGTGGTGGAGGGTTTCGCCGAGCCCCCCCCGCCTGGTGTTTTGCAGCCCGTGACCGTTCTCCTGCTCTGTTATTTTGGAGGGAGTGGGCGGCTTGCACGGGGGATTTGGCTGAGCTGGGTGTTGTCGCGGTCCGGCCTCGGCGTGGCATTGATTGGCGCTCCCATCGAGCCCGAGGATAGTACTTGAATTTTAAGAAGTTAAATGATACGTAAACGGAGCCTTAGCGACCTCTTAATGTGTCCCACATAGTCCTGGCTGAGCTTAAAAAAATAAAAATCGGGCTTTTAAGCGGTCTACTAAGTAGTTATATGCCAACCACTTCGGGTTTTGTTTGTTTCTTTGTTTGGTCTTTAGTTACAAAATTGGAGTTTCAAATACCCAATAAAACTGTTCCTGCTTGAAAAACAATGAATGAGAATAACATATACAATGTTTGCTTTATAGCATTTTTGTACTTTGAACGCCGATTATAAAAGTAAGTCGAAACCTCCCCGCACAGAACCTTTAAGCAAGGTGTAACAGCTATACAAAAAGCACTCGTCCTGGTGATGCAAAGTTGTCTTCATACTGTCCTAAGCGCCTAGAAGCAAACTGTTGTAAGTTTCCTTGTGTGTTTGTGCAGCCAGGCTGCAGGAGAGGCTTGTGATGGGTAACTGGGGTCCTGTACTTATCAAGGAAATTTGTTTCTCCGAAGAAATCCCGGTCAGTTCAGAGAAACCCATCTCAGGGATTCAATCACTTGTTCCAAGGCAAAGTGAAATTAATGATCAAGTTCAATGAGCTTTCTACTCCTGAAACAATGGAGGGAGGTAGAATATGGAGACCCCTTTCGGGAAGCTTAGGAGCAAACAAAAATTCTCCAATGGCAAAGGCTGGACTTAATTGCTTATGTTAAATTCTTACTGTTAACAGATTTCTGTGTTAAGGTACACATTCGCCTGGAATATTCCTTGAGAGAGGCTGTCTTGTTCCTTTGCGGACTGATTGCACGTGTAATATGCCATGTATGATTTTGTTAATGACCACAAAACCTATGACTACATCTTCCAGAGGTGCATCTTTCACTTCCACTATATACCGTAAAAGGTGTCTGAGCATTTCTGATTGCTTGGAGCTTACTGTTTGCCTGGTAAAGTGCTCCAAACTCCAAACAAGCGTGTTTCCTTGAAGCGCAAGTGCTTGGCTCCGTTCAGATTCAGGCTGAAGTTGCTGATGGTATCAGCAGTAGTTCCCTGAACTTGCCTGGTAGAATGCCCTACATACTGTACAGGTTTATCAGCTCTTTCTTTACTGTTTCATGGAGATTTTTAAGTAGAGATCTCACTGGCTTTCTTTGTTTGAGTATTTATGCAGAAATCATGTTTGTCGATTACTCCATCTCATAGAGTTTGTTTCTAATGTTTTGCATTAAGCTGTAACTGCAGGGCTTTGCTTTTTGTGCTTGTATGAAATACAGTTGCAAAGGAAATTTTTGTTCTTGCTGTGAAGTTAACTTCGTGGTTGACCATTCTGTTAAAATCTGAGAAGTGATACTTGTATTCCACTGAAAAACAGTCAGAATGTTGCTACTGCTTTTCACTACTACTTTTGAGGGAAGAAGAAACCTAGGCTGCCCGGAGAAATTCACTTGCAACCTCCCTCGTTTAGCTTTTTTTTTTTTTTTTTGCTTGAAAAAGAAAAACCTGCATTGATTCTTATTTTTAACTCATGCAATACTTCAAATGCGTGTGTGACCACTTGCTCTTACACAGCATTTCTTTTTTTAATGTTAAATTGCACTTTTCAGCTTGCTTTTCTTATGGTCTATATGGTATCAGAGTATATTTACTGCCAGCAATGGTACAAGATTCCTGTTTTACTGGTAGGAGAAACTACCCTTAGAGGCATTACTGGATATGTTTATTAGTAAACTTTCTTTTAAAACTTAGTATTTACAGAGTTGAACTAGATCTTCATTTTATCTAGATCTATTCATAGCATCATGCTTCTCTTTCATAATTGTGCCGCAACTGGCAAAAGAAGACTGCAGACTTAAGCCACAGTATTGAGCATATTTGCTAACACTTCTTTTTAGCTATCCACATATCTGTACTGTGAAGAGAATTATTCTACAGTATTGTGCAAACTATTTGGCATGCAGTTCAGAAAATACAACTTTACGGGTCAAAACTTTTTTTTTTTTAGAACAAGTAGAATTTTTTTTTTTCTGGATAGGTGCCTTTAGTTCTGTGTTTCACATGTGCAGATTTTAGAATAACACTGTACCATTTACATCTCCTTCACTGCTGCTACCAGTTCTAGTCTAATTATGTTGGGTTTTATTTTTTTATGGAAAGTTTTTGGCAACACAAGTCAGGAAGGGTGTTTAAAGTGGTCAGTGCTGACTCATTTAATAACAAGTCATTTAAACAGTTGAGGCAAGGCAAAGACAGGGGAAAAAGCACTTTCCAGGATGTGGCTCCACCAGTGACTTCCTCAGCTGCCATTATGTACCTGTTTGGTAGTCTGGTGGTAACTGGGTATCTTCACAGCTGTAGAGGAGTCTGTCTGGGTGGATCTGTTCCAGGGAAGCATTCTGAGAAGTGGCAGAATAGCTTTTTGTAAACCTTCACAGTAAGGCACTTGAAAAAGCTCAGGGGTGGAACTCTGAGCTCTGCCTGTGTCCCTGAAAGAAGAAAGTCACTTTTCATAGTCGAAGGTAACCTATCCGCCGTGGGATCACAGCTAGCTACTGAGCATTCAGAATGTCCATTTGTCATAGGCACTTTGGAAAATGATTGTGTGCCCACGTGTTACTGAACGTGTTTTTCCAACTTCCTTGTTATGGGAGATACCGCTGCAGGTTTTGGAATTTATTTGGCCAATACAATCAAAACCTAAATAACAACAACAAAAATAAGCCCATGATACCAAAGTTTCTGAATTTTGTTCGTGTCAGTCTTAGATTCTGAATAAATTACCAGTGCTTTGTGCCTTAAGAAGGAAAAAACAAGCCTGTTCTTTATTATGGTATTGTTTCTCTGAAGCAAACTGAAATAATTCCCATTTCAGTAAATATTATATAGTTATGTAATGTACATAATGTTCTGCCAGTATCCTGTTTTTCCAGAAGTATCTGGAGTTATGTATGCTGATGCTTTCCCATGTCCGTGAAAAGCTTACTGATGTAGCTTTCGGATTGAAGACCATTCAGATTAGAATGGCCACACTGGGTCGAGTTACAGGTCAGTGTAGAATCAGTGATCTGTCCTCTTATTTTGTTGTCCCTAGCAGATGCATAGGGGAGTTTGAGAACAGGGCAAGCAAACGTGATTATTTCTTCTGATGTTCTCCCAGTTAGTAAGGACTTCTTGAACTGTACATAGCTTCTTCATCTTTTAGGATCATTGGTAGGTTTCTCTTTTGTGGAGTTGCCCAGGCTTTTCTTGGGCCCGCATAAACTTTGAACATTTGCAACAGCCCAAGCAAAGGAATTTGGAACTGTCAAATACCTGTTGTATGAAGAACCACCTTCTTCTGCTTTTGAATCTTGCTCCTACCACCTATATTCATTTGCTCTCCAGTTCTTCATTGGAAGGAATGTTGTGCACTTGATCTCTATCAATTTTCTTCAGTAGTATAGTTTTCATAAATTTCTGTCATCCCACTTTCAATCATGTTTTTCAAGGCCAGTCCAAAGTTACTTGGAAATATTCCTTATGTAAACTGTTACTTACATTTGTTTAACAGTTAATCATCCTTCTTTGGACTTTTTTGATGTTTCTGCTATATCTTTTTTTTTTTCCTCTTCTGGGGTCAAGGTGGAGAGCAGGAACTAGAACTCATACAGTATTAAGATGTGGATGGAGTCAGTAAACTGAAGCATAGTGGTCTCTGTTTCTTCCCTAATAATTCCTAAGAACAGCTGCTGAGTGTAGATCTGATGTCAGTAGTATCCTTATCATCCTAGTACCCTTGCAACCAATTTGGTGAAATGTATTGAAAAAGTGATATGATAGAGTAGGTCAAAACTTGGTTGTAGTGTCAGGCTCAAAGGGTGGTGATCAGTGGTACAACATCCGGCTGGCAGTCTTTTACCACTGGCATCTGTCAGGGACTATTACAGGGCCCAACTTAACGTTTTTGTTTGTTCTTAAGCTTTGACATTTTTATTAATGATCTGAAAGTTGGGAAGATGGGCCAGCATGTTCAGCAAGGGTGTGAGCTGTGAATTGTTTTATTACTGGCTTATCTCTCCTCCCTATGATTACACAGAATAATCCATGTCCCGGTACAGGTTTCTGTGAAACTCCATTGGCCATCTTCTTCTATTACAATAAACAATCATTTACTCTCTGCTTTCCTACTGCACTTTCCTTCTTCTCGTTCTGTCTCTTAATTAGTTAAATATTCATACAGTGGATCTTTGTTTTGTTCAGAGACTTGCTTGGTTTTCTTTGAAACCTTTGGTATGGACTTTGATTCCTAGTTCTCTTTCAGCAGAGTCCATCCTTATCCATATAATCCCTGATCCCTACAGAGAGCTCTGGTTGTTTTGTGAGGCAGGATTTCCCTTAACAAACACCACGTTGAGTCTTTTCCAGTACATTATATTTATTCGGGTGTCCGCTGCTTCTGTTCTTCCTCATTTTTTGCATTGCTGTGCCATGTGCAAGTGTCAGGCAACCTTCAGACCTCAACTGTCAATCTAGTTTTAAGGAGGAGGTTGCATGGGAAGGTTGGTATCATCTGTTGTGTCTTTGAGTTCCTTGAAATATTAGTGAGTGATGTCTAATGTTGGCAAGTTGTTCCAGTTGTATCTAATATTTTCCTGGCCTCATCTACCGCCACTTTGATTCCACACAGATTCTCTGAGTAGATCACAGATACCCTCTGGTGTAGTGATTGCTTTCTTTTGTAGCTGAGCACAGGTATGAATAGCTGCTCTGCTCTGTTCTTACTAACTATCAAAGGCAGGGAGCAAAACTGTGTTGAAGAAGTAACTGAGTATAGCAGGCTTATGCTCCTGAAGAAATGGACCAGATGAGCTGGTGAGTTACTTTGTTTGGTGGAACCAATGTTATTCTGCATGGAACTAAACAAACATATTCTATCAAAGAGTTTTAGTAGAGCTACGTAAGACTGTAGACATTGAGTTCAGTATGCCACCTTTCCATGACACTGGTCTTTGAATGTTGTCTGTAGACTAGTACTGTGTCTGGGAAAGCTGTTTTGTGGTCTCATTGCCTTAGGAGTCCTTGGGTGCCTGGAAACTACTAGGTTGCTCGTGTTGTACCCAGTAGCAGCGAAATTTGGAACAGCAGCTTACATTCAGATTCACAACATGCTTGTGGATATGGACCTTAGTACGTGTCCTTACTGAAGGATATTTCTTCTGGATTTAGCTAAGGAGCTTCATGAGGCGTGTTTCTGGGGATGTATGCGTGTATGGTGCCAACACTGGACAAAACCAACGTGAGAGGTTATCTTATCACCTATGTGATGCAACACAACATGAATATCTCTTAATAAGTGGTTGTTTCTTCTAAACTTAACAGCTGCAAAACTAGTAGTCCTGCAGATTATTCAGGCATGGATTTGTCTTAACGGGCTTTTACTATCAACTTTAAAACAGAGTCATATCTTAAGAGCACTCAGACTTTTAACTTGCTATCGCTAGCTTTTTATTCTTGGAAGTCTGCAAAAACTGGGTAAAAAAAGTTTTCCTGCTTTTCATCTGCGTCATGGGTTAATCTTGTGTATACCCTGATGAGTGTCTGTAGTTGTAGTATTGTATTGGACTACATGCTCATACCTACTTTTGAGCTTTTTGCAAATCAAATACATTCTCTTTTTCCATTAGAGACCAAGTAGAAATGTCTCTCATACATTCTTAAAACTAATAAATGTGTATTCTCATTCTCTTCCTGAACTTCAGTATTCAGCCCAAGCTGTTACTCATTTCAACTTACTTGCATTTCCCATGCAGTAGATGCACTGAGAGATTTGCTCCAGCAAGTCCCTGTCTTGTTTCACTGGGCATTTTTGGTACCTCTAGGCCTTTTCCACCTTCAATATTCTAGAGGTTTCTTATTCCAATAAGAATTGTTCTTGATCCAATATGGTGCCAGGGCTTGGGATTTGTCTCTTATGGCTCTTTTTGGAGGATGGCAAATCTCCTTTTTGGAAGAAGTAGCGTAACCCATATTTGTCTTAAACTCACTGCTTTCTTCAGTGCATCTGAGGAAAAAAATCTGAGTGCTCCCCTTTTAAATGCTTCTTGGGTACTAGTTTTTCTGCTTGGGTACTTTAAAAATTCTGCTAACTCACAAGCTTTGAGCAGCTGCTTCTCCCTTTTTCCAGAATTTTCTTCTGTGTGAATTAATTTGGTAGTCACTTTAGACTTGGCACTACTGTTAAGTAATAAAATTACGAATTGCTATGTAGAGGCTTGCGTTGTAACTTGTACTGAGTGAAGAAAACCTCCTGCTAAACTCCTTAGAGTTTAGCACTGCAGAGAAACTGTGCCATGGATGCAGTCATACGTGTTAACGCTACTGTTGAGTCTGGAAGCGTGTGGTGTGCTGCTTGTTTACAGAGTTGTACCTCATTAGTTTCAATTAGTGACTAACTCATTGACTCTTCTCCTCCCTTTGGCTCCACAGGTATTGTGGATTAAGTTGTAAGCTTGTGTTTTGCATTACAAATCTTCTACTCTATACAAACATACTTTTTTTTTCTGGAAAATGAAGCTTGCAGCAGATCAGCCGTTATTCAGTCTGCGGTAGGTACTCTATGCCCCTTAAGGAGCCTGCTTCTTTGACTTTTATGCAAGTTCTTTTTTTATGAAAGTTAAGCATATGAGTTTGTCATCTGGCTGTAGATCCTGTGATTCCTTTGGTCACAGTACACTTTCAATTACATCTCTAGGCTGATGTAGTTGCAGGTTTCTGAGGCTAGTTTTTAATTGACAGCTGTTTGGTTATCGAAGCTAGGTTGTTAGGAAACAGTGAAAGGGAAATAGCAAGTCAGTTGCATTTTTTAAGGTATGTTGGGGAGCACAGGAATACCTTAGAATATTCTGAATAGGTAAATGAAATTATTTTTTATATTATGTTAATTATTAATAATAATAGTGTCACTAATGATATTCTACTTTACAAGAAAAATCACATTTGAACATTTACAACATCAGCAACAGCACAGCTGTGAAAAAGCTGTGGTTTTAGTTCTATTCTGTGAACCCTTGAATGGTGAAATTGGCTTTGAGTTAAGCTTAGCACCTGTGGTATGATGTCCAGTACCTTAAGCTTTGAGATGATAAATGAGTAAGAGTAACATTTAAAGTAGCTGAAGTAAGATGCTTTGTACTGATGTAGCTGAAAATCGACTGCTCTTTTTCAATGGAAGCTTATCTCTTACACGTATGAGATCAGATTAATGGCTTTCCTATAGATTAAACAATTTTTTGTAGTTCTCCAGCAGAATGAGTTTTAAATCAAAACTGCCTCACAATGATCCTGCACAAAAAGAATGACAGCAGCTTTCTTGCTATTCAGCATTGTTAACAGATGGTTTTAGACAGATTAGGTATGGAAATCCCCAAAGGATGGATTATGAATTAATGATTGCAAACAACTCTGATTATAGTTTAATAAAATTGCTGTATGGTAATATGAGTCTATTGCTTTTAGCATGGATTACTTACTGTTTATGAATTCATTGGCAAAGCATAACCCTTACTAGATAGAGCCTTAAACAATCATTTCTACTCATTGAGTTGTACTGCATTCCATCAGTAGCCTCATCTAAAGCTAGTGGGGTAACTGAGTAGTGATATAGAATCTGGTCCCAACTTGTAACTGTTAATTTACTCTAAATAGTGAGATGGGATGATTTCTTCATTTTATACATAAAATGAATAATCAAATGGTAAGGTAACTCCCAAATAAAAGTTACAAAAATCATATATGAGCAAATACTATGGCTCTTTCAGAGGTATATGGAAAAATAAAATATTACACAGTTGCTTTTGTCCTAGAGGAACACTTTTGTATTAAGCAGAATGAATATAACCACTTATAAACACACATAAGTTATTGTATATTTTCAAATAAGAGTGAAGTTGAAAATGAGTTCTAGCAACTTAATGTTGTAAGTGTNATATATGAGCAAATACTATGGCTCTTTCAGAGGTATATGGAAAAATAAAATATTACACAGTTGCTTTTGTCCTAGAGGAACACTTTTGTATTAAGCAGAATGAATATAACCACTTATAAACACATAAGTTATTGTATATTTTCAAATAAGAGTGAAGTTGAAAATGAGTTCTAGCAACTTAATGTTGTGTGTTTTTATTTATTCACAGGTGTCAAAATTGTTTGGAAAGGAAATACTGTCCAAAGTTGCGAGTAATTAAAATGTAGGAGTTAAACCAGTGTATGGAATGTTCCCTGTTATTATCAAAGCTTCTGTTATTGTATTTTGGCGTTACATTTACATATTCTTAAATTTTACAGCTGAATGAATTTTTGTTGCCCTTCATATAATTGTTCCTGAATTATATGCAGGTTTTATTTTTTTTTTATTATTTTTTTTTTTTTACACTCCTCTAAGTGGATAATAGTTGTATATGCAAAGCCTTTTCCAGAGCACGCTTTACTTCTCTGTTAATCCCTAGGCAAGTATGTGCTTTTCAAGAAGAACTACCAGGTGTTGCTCTAAATTGAAGTGGTATGCCAAAAGCTGCTAAGGAAGCTTTCCCTAAAAAAGGCTTGAAGAACCATCCTGTCTGCAACGTGCAGTGGAGACGTTGAATGGCTGGTATTCATACCAGTGAAGCTGCCTATGGGGATTAACAAGCAACTTATTCCACATCTCCAGGAGCCAGTCCCAACTTGAAATGAAAAAGTTCTCAACTGCAGGCAGTATCAGTGTGTTGTTCCTGTTACATCCTACATTACAATATCTGAATTTTTAGTTCCACAACAGTGACTTTTTCTGAATGAGAAGTTCAGAGGTGTCTCAGGCATTGTTTGCACAAGCAATAGCGGTTTAGGTACGTTAACAAAGGCAAGTTAAAGTTTGACAGGAAAGCCACAATAATTAAATAATTATTTGACATTCAGTCTCTGGTTTTAGGTTTATCTGATCGTGTTAGTAAATTGAGTTATTTCTGAGACTTGCATCTCTGGTGCTGAAAACATGTCTGCATCTGTTTTGACCACATCTGAAAGTACACTTTAAACAATGAGCTTCCATCTGAGTTGGTTTTGTTTTTTTTAGACTTGCTCATGCCCAGGATTTCTTACTGCAGAATGAAAAAAAGTAATAGCTTTGTTTATGAAATCTACCCATTTGGGTTAGAAGATATTGAACTGGAGAGCAACAGGAGGGGAGGAAAATGCACTTTTGCTGGCTTGTACACCCCTAAGACTAATTGTTTTTTAGCTCAAGTTCACATTTCTAGTGAGGCAGTTGTGCACGTCAGCAAAACTTCAAGATGGTGGTTGTTAGAAGGCCAGTTCACTACGAAAAGGGCATTAAAGGCCATTTTATTTTTGGATGTGTTTTAGGATAGGTAAACTCATATTTTGTGATGTTCAGTGTACTTGATGCACATATATAGTCAGAAGAGGTTAAATTGGACTTTCAATTTCAAAAACGATTTTTGCTAACTTATAAGTGTCAAGTTGCTCAAAAGTGCAAATTTCAGTCTGTAAACTTCCACACATCTCTTCAAAAAGAGAAGGAAACTGGAATTGGATTGTTTGAAAATGAAGATCTTTGCCATTGTCTGTAGAAATTCTGAAGACACCTTTTGTTGGGGGGGAGATAAGGCAGTCCTCTGACTTGTAAGGCTTGTAACAAGAGTAAAAAAGTTAGCTTTGTTTGATCAGTGGTCAAGCATCACTGAACATTCTTCAGGGATCCTTTTCCTCCTCTGTTCTTTGTGTGGGGAAAAAAAGGGAAGAATGACAGGAGTGCACATCAGTTTTTGTGGATTTTTCTGCCTTGTATCTGTGGATCACTGGGGATCTCCACTTTTAAAGGAGTCTATGAAAAGTGAATACTAAACAGCAAGTGTATTTCTCCTTTACAATAGTGTTATTTTTGCAGCACTATTAAAGTATTTATAAACTCCATATAATGTCTAAGCGTCGATAGGTTGCAAAACCTAATGTCAGCTCTCCAGAGTTCCTTTTTCCAACTTGCACAAAAAAAAAAATATAATCAAAATAATTTAATCACATTGGAAAAAAGAATTCTGAAGTTTCTAGAGTTTTCATTACTTTGAGGGTGGGGGAAAAAAAATCCTCCCCTCCCCCTCCAAAACAGGCTGGAGGAAATAAATTAGTGTCATAGAAGCCAACTGAACAAGTTCATCCATATCTTCACTTTTTGGATAATCATTTTGATGGTGTTTGGTTTGGATCTTGAAGTCTAAAGGACCCTTGGTTTTCTAGGAATGCATTCAGCACAAAGAAAGGGCATTCACTACTATAGTACAGTCTTGCTATGAATTCAGTCCTTTCTTTTGTTCTCTAAACAATTCCAAGAATGTGTAACAAGTGAATAGTAATGATGCTAATAATCTGAGGTGTGTATTCAAATGTGAAGTTGTGTACTCTTGCCTTTCCTGGCAAACTTTACAAAGAGAGGTCTGAAGTAGGTTTTGAAGCCTAGATCTGAAAGAGGTGAAGAGGGCTGTTCCAACTCCTTCCAAATAATGTTTTCTGTGTGTTGAAGCTGTTGTGCATGAGAAGTACAGATTTAAATGTTTTGTTGTAAAATGAAAAGTACAATTTGCAGTTAACCAAAACTCTGGACACAAGTGTAATATAGCTAGTACCTCATTTGCCTGTTTTAACTCTTCTTTGTGTGGTTGTGGTGTTTTTTTTCCCCTAGGCACCCATGGTTAGCCCATTGGACATACTAGGTAGGGTAGACCAGTAATCTGATTTAATAGGGCTCTTCTTGTGTTCCTTGCCAGCTTCTGCTTGCCACTGCCCGTCCTTTGTTTGTTCCCTCTTCCTTTCCAGAGGTAGCTTATCAGCTTGTTAGACACTACATGTGAAAGATTGCCAGAGGCTCCTCCAAACATTTCCCTGCAGATAAGTGAGCCAGCTTAGGTTGTTGAAGTGGTTCATTTCGTTAGCTTCCCTGAAGGCTTTTATGAAAGGCATGTACAAAAGCAGTGAGAAGATGCATTTGGAAAGCCTTCAGGTAAAGATGCAACTAGAGCAGTCTTGATACTACAAGTCTAACAGAACTCAGCAGTCTTGGACATGCAGCATATTTGTACTGCTCTTTGCACACTGTTTGTAGGCAGTATGAGGAAAATACATAAATATGAGTAGCAGGATCATACCACTTTTTGGAAGCTGTTCTTTTACAGAAGTGGTGACTTGAGGTCCTGAATGATGTGTTGAGGTCTGTGCAACTTCTGCCAGAAAGGGTTGGTTGCCCCTCAGTAATGTGTAGAAGAAACTATTCTGTTTCAAGTGTTCATAAAGCAGAGGCAGTTGTCTCAAATACTGTTTTCAGGATAAATAGAATATGGGTTTATAGAGTTAATTAGTGCATTAGTAGTTAATGTAGTTGCATTTCATAGAATCACAGAATATCCCGAGTTGGAAGGGACCCAAAGGATCATCAAGTCCAGCTCCTGGCTCCACACAGGACCACCCAAAAACCAAACCCTATGTCTGAGAGCATTGTCCAAACGCTTCTTGAACTCCAGCAGGCTCAGTGCTGTGACCACTGCCCTGGGGAGCCTGTTCCAGTGCCCCACCACCCTCTGGGTGAAGAACCTTTTCCTGACACCCAGCCTGACCCTCCCCTGTCACAGCTCCATGCCGTTCCCTCGGGTCCTGTCGCTGTCACCAGAGAGCAGAGATCAGCGCCTGCCCCTCCGCTCCCCTCGTGAGGAAGCTGCAGGCCGCCATGAGGCCTCCCCTCAGCCTCCTCTGCTCTGGGCTGAACAAACCAAGGGACCTCAGCCGCTCCTCAAACATCTTCCCCTCTAGGCCCTTCACCATCTTCGTAGCCCTCCTTTGGATGCTCTCTAATACCACCCAAAACTTCATTTTGGTTGATCTTTTCTAGCCTTTGAAAACTTCCAATGTTGAATTCGTATGTAGAAAAACTGAGTAGGAAGGTAAGGCCTACCAATTCTTAAAAAATAACTATAATAATAAAAAAGCTGCATTGAGGCCAGACTGGTGTGTGTGTATGTGTGTTTAAAATTGTAGAAAATGATTAGTAAGACTTTTACTAACGCCTGGACAGGCATCTAATTTTAGCAGACTGATTTCTAGGAGGTAGTCTGATTTCCAAGCAGGTAGCCCTTGTCAACTTCTCAAGTTCCCTTATGCACTGGATGTCAAATGCCAGCTGCTGCTTCTGCGCTCTCACAAGTATGGTTGCATTCTGCAGCAGATAGGGGTGTCAGAACAATGTGTGTGGCTGTCCGACAAAATGAATCGGAAGACCTGTCTGTCTGTCCTCGAGTAGTTGCACAAGACCTAATGAGATACAGTACCTAAAAGTAGTATTAGAAGTCATTCCCTGCTCTCCCACCCCAACTCAATATGAGCTAATAAAAGTATGAACCACATGGGGAAGACTGTTGTGACCAAGATTTTTACATATCCTGTCAACTGCAAATAAATTTACTTTACAGCACATGTGTGTTGTAGGGGTTTATAACTTCTTGCCTAGCATGTAGTGCTATTGCATTTTCTTAGCAAAGCCTTTCCATTGCTGCTATTACATTTATGTCAAAAAGGGATTTTCAATCTACGTGAAATTAATGGAAGATACAAAGGTGAAAATACACAGAATGTAAGAGGAGCTGTTGCTCTAATGATGCTACAGGGCTGTGGCTAATCCTCACTGCATAGAAAAAATACCTTAAATATTTGCTGTAGCAGGAAAACTGATTAGTGTGAGGCAATAACAAATATTCCTCATGCGAGTATAAATCATCCTACGTACACCATGGGTAGGGAGGTGTGTGGGGTACCCTCCAACATGATTTCACAGTTTAACTTCTGTGTTTGTGGAAGTGGCTGTGAAATAGCTACATTTCCGTTGGTGTTATATATAGTAGTCTATAAACACTTCCTGAAACCCAATCTCTTAAGTATCACTTAATTCTGTCATGCAAGACTTAATTACACTGATAATAAATAGACATTAGAATATTTTTAGCTAAGCATGCTGTCATGATGCTTCCTGTGCATGAAGCATATAACAACTTAAATGTCAGTATCTGTAGGCCCTCTAACAGCTTTGAAAACAGCTGCTTGAAAACTGCCACAGTTGAACCTGTTTCCTTAGATATCAGGTACATCCTGATCTATTATGGCTATATGTTAGTTTCAGTAAAGTTTTGGGAAAAGACAGTTTTCCAGGGGCTGCTCATAACAAGTGACTGAAGATTGTAACAGATTATTTTTTGAGACGGCACACTCCTTAAACTGATTGTCTAAGTCTCATCCAAGCGTTCCCTGGAAAAAGTGTAAGAGTCCTTATTCACAGAATATAAGTATCATCAAAAGGACTGTTTCCTTTCTAGCACCTGACCAGTAGGTTCTTAAGTAAACAGCATATAGTGTATTTCTCTTGTTCAAAGAGACTTGCAGGTAATCTCTTCGGTTGTTAACTCCTGCCCAAACACCATAGGTGTTAGTGACTGGGTGATACATGATCAGTATACAACAAATTAAATATTTGGGAGGTCTTAAGTTTAAAGCAGAGCTCAGATAATGTTTGGAGTCACGGGGGGTTTCATACTTTAAAAATAAAAGACAAGAAAGAAACACAGCAGTAATAGTTCTGCTCTGATTGCCACTGGATGGGCTGTGGGTCACAGCAGCATAGAGGAAAAAGCAGTTTTTGTAATCTGAAACATCCTTAAACACTACTCCTTGATTGTTAATTTTCAGCTTGATTAAGTCTTCATTGAAAAAGTCTGAAACTGCAATGGCTATTGGCTTAAAATACAGTATTAAAATGAGTTTCCTTCAATAGATTGTCTCTCTGCTTTTTTATAAATTTACTTTAAATGGAGGATATATCTGATTATATCCTGTCATGTGTAACACTTCATGAATGAAAGAGATATTCCTCAGAATTATATATTCCTCTTGCTTGCACAGCAATGCTTTTTGCAGGTGGCAGGCTATGAGCAGCACATCTGTATCTAAAGAACTTTTCTCATTCCTTTGACATCATTAAACATTTTTGTGTTTGGCATATATCTAACTCGTGTTTCTAGAACCAAAGACAGCCTTTCTTCCTTTAGTTGATATATATCTCATACATTTCTCTACCTCCTTTTTTCATTAGGAATTACCTACTCCTATTTCAGAGCTGTTTCCTACTCTACTTCTTTTTTTTTTTAATAACAAACATGCTATGCAGAATTTACTGTATCAGCACAGGCTGCATGTGCCACATCTAATGTTATAGTGTTGATCACACTTGAATAGGTATGAAGCTGTTTATGTCTTGGTATGTGTCAAACTTCTTGACCAACTTCTGTTGGTCAACAAGCTTCCTTCCATTCTAATGTTAAGATAGTTCCTCTAGTGGCTCTGATGTAGTTGGTCCCAAAGAAATTATATTACCCAGCTAGGAGTTCATTATTCCAGGAAATACCTGCAAAGCATCACCTGCCGTGTGTAACCATAGGTGTCCAAACTGAATTTAATCATTTAATCTGTGTTTATAAGCTACTTCAGCGGGTGTTATAGACTAGATGACACTGGTGGTGGTACCTGACAAAACAGCTGCTTCTTGCTTCACATTATGTGGTGGGGAATAGGGGGTATCTCTTTCTTAAATCATGCAATACTGATGATCCCCCATGAAGAGAGTGCTGAAGAAGTGATAGAATTGTAAAATTCACACATATCTCAAATGAAAGTGTTTCTAAAAATGTTTTGTAACACTTTATTAAAGCAACTTCAACTGCCATCTTAGTGATTTTTGTCATTTGCATATCTCTACAGTAACATATGGGATTAAAATGACCTTGATTATTTGTAACAGACCGTGGGATTCCTTTCATTCTGCAGTGTTAGTTTTGTATGCATTTTTTCAAGGTTACGCTGAACATGTTTAAACTTCTACTATTATAAAATACTGTGGGAGGCAAACTTGCAGCCAGGATGTGCATCCAACTTGTATTCTATTTGTTATTCTATATACTTTTGAAAAGTCAGTAACCCAATGAGTTTATCATTAGCCCTTTGTTTGCAGAGCATTGGGATGCTGTTTGCTTAAATATCAGTTGAGGAAACAAAGTTGTGACCCTCTAACAGATTGGTTTTTTGCAGCATTTGGGCTAATACTCTTATTACACTTACTGTCCATGGCTAGTCAGGAGTTAGCCTGCTGGGCCTGTTAGATTAGCTGCAGGTATCTGATAGCTTGGTATACCCAAAGCATCCACAATGCAGGAATTTGGAGAGCTGCATATTGCAGATGTTTTTAATATCCATTTGACATTAATCAGAATTTCCACTGAAGTGATGGTAATGGGGGGGGGTATCCATTTTGGGAACATCATTCTATCCCTAGAATGAACTTGAAAGTGTTGAGATACATGCTTGGATTACTCTTTAATAGGACTCTGTTTTCATCCTAAACTGGTCATTTTGCTGGAGAGGCATCAAGGGTTTTTGGGCTTTGGGAATGGAGGTTGGTGAACTGGGGGACTCTGTAAGAGACAGACTTGTTTTATGAACTGTAGAAAGTGGCATTCCTTCAGAGCTCGTGGCTTGGGTGCAAGATGGAGAAAGGAGAACATGAAAGCCTTGGGCAATGATCAAATTATGAAGCAGAACAGTTTTTACTCTGCTTCCTGCTCTTTCCTTGGATGTGATGTGAGCATTACAGATACAGCTTCTATGCTTTTGCTGTACCATAGGCTTGACTGGTAGGAGAAAGTAAAAATCAATCATAGAATCATAGAATATCCCGAGTTGGAAGACACCCACAAGGATCATCAAGTCCAGCTCCTGGCTCCACACAGATCTACCCAAAAATCAGAATTCAGACCATGTGTCTGAGAGCACAGTCCAAATGCTTCTTAAACTCCAACAGGCTTGGTGCCGTGACTATGTCCCTGGGGAGCCTGTTCCAGTGCCCGACCACCCTCTCGGTGAAGAACCTTTTCCTGACACCCAGCCTGACCCTCCCCTGTCACAGCTCCATGCCGTTCCCTCGGGTCCTGTCGCTGTCACCAGAGAGCAGAGATCAGCGCCTGCCCCTCCGCTCCCCTCGTGAGGAAGCTGCAGGCCGCCATGAGGCCTCCCCTCAGCCTCCTCTTCTCTGGGCTGAACAAACCAAGGGACCTCAGCTGCTCCTCATACGCCTTCCTCTCTAGACCCTTCACCATCTTAGTAGCCCTTCTCTGGACACTCTCTAATAGGCTTATGTCCTTCTTATACTGTGGCACCCCAAACTGCACACAGCACTCGAGGTGAGGCCGCACCAGCGCAGAGCAGAGCAGGACAGTCACTCCCCTCGACCAGCTAGCAATGCCGTGCCTGATGCAACCCAGGTGCAGTTGGCCCTCCTGGCTGCCAGGGCACACTGCTGGCTCACATTCAGCTTGCTATCAGCCAGAACCCCCAGATCCCTCTCTGCGGGGCTGCTCTCCAGCCTCTTGTCCCCCAGTCTGTACGTAGAGCCAGGGTAACGTATGGTGATTTATGGTTTTTTTTTAGGAACAGATAGACATCTGTGATCAAGCTGATACAGCTGAGGTGTTTAAATGCTTAATTCATGTAATTCTATGATTCTTTCATCAGATATGTTTGAGACATTCCTTCTCTAAGAAGTTAAATGATACCTCATGACTCTACACTTATTAGTATACTAAAAATCTATTACCAAGTTCAGCTTAAAACTTGCCTATAATATTAAAAAGTCGTTTTGTATCAAGTTCTAATAATTAACTCTTACTTGTTCACAGATAACTACTCTTATTAATCATAAGGATAAACCAAAGCGTTCAGACAAGACCCTGCAAGCAATTCAGCGAGTGGGCCAAGCAGTTAACCTGGCAGTTGGGAGATTTGTTACAGTAGGTGAAGCTATAGCCAACGAAAATCATGAACTGAAAGAAGAAATGAGTGTTGCTTGCATTGAGGCAAGGAGAGCAGGTATGTAGTTACTCATGAAATTTGTAATGTGTTGTGCTTGTGCCATTTTTGGTGCAACATTTTTAGTGTCAGGAATAATGTAAGAACTTTAATGTGATATTTAATTGTTTAACCCTCTTCTGCTGGTTCATTCAAGGCCTGATCTGTTACCCAGTTTTGTCGCTTGCTTAAACTGCTGTCCTTTTATGAGCAGGGGATGGAGTTGTGTGTTGGCTTTGATCTTTTGCCACAGGGAATTACCTGACTGCTGTTTGTTGTATGATGTTACTAGAGACAAAGAGCAGAATATTGAGAAAACAAGTTTAGGGTTTATTGCTCTCAAGCTAAAACAGTAGAGTATTTAAAGTTATTTGAGATCACTGCATTCTAAATCTGAATGTCTGAATGAAGGTCAATGTCAACCCATATTTCATCAGGACTCAGTAAGATGACTTACATCAATCATCTCATGACTTTCCTCAGTAAAATGAAAATCATACCATGCTTGTCTTTTTGCTGGATTCAATTTTTGTTGCAAACTTGCTGGGCGTATGGATTGAATTTGAAGTATGGAAAATTGATCGAGTTGACTATTGTCACCCTCTTCCCTCCAGAAGGTCCTCTCTAGGCAAACAGTAGGTTACATTCTCTGATACTGTAAGAGAATGTCAGCGTCATGCAAGAAACCACATTTCCAGATATGTCCCTTGCATGATGTTTTAGTGACTATTCATATATGAATATTCTTACTACTACAGTACAGCCTTCAAAAAGATCAGATCTAGAATAATGCTCCTTTCGTTGTTTGTGGTGGTTGGGTGTGGGGTTTGTTTGTTTGTTTTCTTTCAAATACTTTCAGATAGTGGGAAGTTCTGCTTGAAGTTCTCGCTTTTTAAGCATGCAGAAGTACCTTCTGGCATGACAGATTGTCCCCCTGAAGCCACAGGAAGCATTAAGTCTATCTTGAGTTTCCAGATGTGCTGGCAAATAAATGACCCTTCCTTCAACACTAATGTCTTGTCTGCAGGAAGGAGCCATACTCCACTTTAAGACATGGATTACTGTAATTGATCTGTTAAGATAAACAGTGGACTTGTGGGTGTTTGTGTGATTTATTTTATTTATTTATTAGTTTGTTTGTTATCTTTTCAGTAACCTTAAAAGCCTGAGGAACTTGCCTGTTGGTGTCCTAGCAGGTATATTTCTTGCTAAATCCCTGTGCTGGCCTCAAACTTTGGGGATGCATATGTTTAGCATATTTGGCATGTGCAGTTAATACTAGTTTTGTGCTTAAAAAAAAAAAAAAAAAAGCTTACAGATTGGGCATGGTAATGTATAAAATCCTCTGAAAATTCCTTATAATGAATAGCAACGAAACACACTGGTAATAAAGGACTGTTTTTGTGATTTGAAAGACTATTCTAGATAAACTTCAGACTGAAAAATCATAGTTGCTCCTGAAAGCGTGGCTGCAAATAGAAATGTCCTAATTTGAAAACATTCCATTTGTTATGTAAAGCATGTCTTTTCTCTTCAGAGATCCAAGTAAAATGCTGACAAGCCAAAAGCTTCCATTGATAACCTCAGCTGCTAAAAGACCAGTGCGGTGTGAATCTCTGTTTCTTGACTTGCCAGTTACTTTGTGGCCAAGTGCTTCCCCCCACCCCATCAGTGTATCCAGGAGGAGCTCAGCATCTAAAAATAGTCTGGCTGCCCTATTTTATCTCACCAAATGGTCATACTTCCTCTATGTTGTAAGTTTTATTTCCTCAATATAGACGAGTGAGGATATAGGTTGTTTACTTTCCCGTCAAGCCTCAAATTTACCTTGGCACGGGTCAGTTATTCTCTCAGACATATGTATTTCAGATCTAACTGAAGACTTAGATGGGAAATTCAGTATATCAGACACGTTTGTTGGCGTTTTTGTTTTGTTTGTTTGTTTTTGTGCTAGTATTGTCTCTGTGGACTGTTAAGTGTTGGACAAGGCAAGAGAGTTCTTCATGCAGAGATGTTTTTATGGACAGTTGTCTTCTGAATTCAATTTCAGAACACAGTTGCCCAAGTGCCATTTTGACCAGCTCTGGTTTTCCCAAGCAAGCCAATAAAATCTCCCGGCCAGTTGTATCCAAGAATATTGACTTGTATAAAAGAATCATCATGGAAACTTTGTTTGTCACTGGTGCAGATGTCAGCTAATATGACTAGTTTGAAAAGCCCAGACTGTCAGTTTGTTGTTCTACTTTTGTATCAACCACTCTTCAATACTGGAGAAGTCAACATTAAATACTGGATTTTCACATTACAATACACATGACAAGCATAAAGCTTTATGTGAGGTAGCGTTCCCACAACAACTTCAGCCAACCATGCACCAACTCGTCTCATGGGAAGTTGTGGTTTGCCTCAGTTACTGAGTTCTGTGAGGAGGGTGTGAACTTTTGTTTTATCTCTGCAAGGGTAAAATAAAGGGAAAAGTGGGAGAAGAACACTTTAAGATATCCTCAGTATAAGCCATAACTGCTTCTTGTTGACTGAGATTGTACTGGTCATCAAGTTTTCCTTTGTTTCTAGTTGCACATGCATATTAAGGAAGCAAAAAAATTTGAAATTGACCTGAAATGAGCTTCCTGTCATTAACGAAAATGTTCTATGTTGTAAAATTATATATACATTAATGAAGTGTTAAGGAGTAACAACAGAGTGAAGTTTGTGATTTCACATGTGAAGTAATAGCTTAATTCGGCACTTCTGAACATTTTTACTATAATGAAGACAAAATTTCTGTAATGCAGATTTGTGTGCAGCTAAAACACACATTTCTTATGTCTGTGTGTTTGATTTTGAAATGTTGGGGTCCAACGTTCTGATGGTATGGGCAGCAGAAAGCCCTTCCTGTTCAGGACAGGATGTTGTGGAGCTGTTTATACTTACATTTAGCCAATAAATTAGATGATGCCTCAAAAATTAAAGGGAAGCTTTATTAGGCATAGAAGATAGATCTCAACCCTAAAGGATTTAGAACATTAAGAGTCTCAATTGCTTAGAAAAGTAGGGAGCCTTTAAATCAATTGCATATCCTGCAGAGGCTTTGAAGGGTGACAGATGTTGTATGTGACTCTTGTGAAGGGTATAATCAGTGATCTGAAGTGTTTCAGACTTGTTATGACTATTTCCTTGTAATAAACCTTTTAATTTGATTGACTCGAAAAAGAATCATAAAACACTGCAGAGGGTCATGTAGCAGATTTTGCCTAACATTATTCTTGCACTGTGTCAGTGTTTACAGTGACAGTAAAGTAGTGGAATGTAACTCAAAGAATCACATTTTTAGATGCCCATCTGTGATATTTTTTCCCAAAAACTAAGGAAAGACTGGTTAATTTAAAAGAAAAAACACATGTCAAGAATGAGTTAATGTCATAACATTTTCAGTATTCTCTGCCAGTTAACTACATAGCCCTAAAGGATGACATTGAGTAAAATGGAAGTGATAGCTCTCTCCTATTTTTGTCTCATACTTCAGTACAGAGAAGGAATAAATTAAAAAGGCTGAAAACGAACAATTTAAAATGGATACATAGAATCAAAAAATAACTTAGGTTGGTAAGGGCATTTATCTTCAAGAATGGAGATACTGCAACTTCTCTTGTATACCTCTTACAGTGTTTGACCACTCTTCTAATCGTCTTTTCTAACTTGCCCATTGTTTCTTGTCCTATCACCAGGCCAGGCACCTCTGGGAGCCGTCTGTCCCTGTCTTCTCTGTCCCTGCCCATTAGATAGTTGGAGACAGCTGTAAGCTCTGCCATTAGACTTCTCTTCTTGTGGGAGAACAAACCCCCTTCCTTCAACCTCTCCTGTCACGTTCTCCACTATATCAATGTTTTTCTTATACTGGGAGGCCAAAACGGGCCTTTTGGCTGTGGAACACATTTTGTCAACCATCTCGGAGTGTACTCTGTTTTATCAAATTTGCGTACTTCTAATAGGGAGACCTTCTGATTACTTTTAGCATTGTTTTTATGACCTGACCTGGTCCTAGCAAAGGACTGGAGGTTTCTTACCATAATGCAATACACATTCAGGCAACTTGAGAGCTAAAGGGATTATAATTATCTGAGGAGAAAATGTTATGCATAAATAGTATGAAGTCTGGGTCTGTGTTTTGAAGGACTGTCAGGCCTTCCTGGTTCCATAGAGTTTGTATGTGTTATTTCCAGATTAATAATGCACTCAATAATAATGGATCTCAAGTTCCTCATATGAGATCCCTGGCTTTATCAGATTTTTGAAGTGATTATCTTGTATGCTTAGGTGAATTATCTTAGTTGTGGTTTTGGCGATGAATCCTAGGGGACTCGATCAAATGTCCTTGATACTATCTTCAAGGATGATCTGCAGGTTAGCTGTGGTTTGATCGTCTTTTCTTGGAAGCTAATAAAAAGTATGTCTTATTTCAGAGCTTGCTAGAGTTCAGTCTCAGCAGCCCTTCTGCAGTTGTGGAGTAAGGAAACTGCTCCGTGCCTTTCCTCTATTGCACTATTATCTAGGATACTCTAGAAGATTTAACAGGGCAGGGTCCTGTGATTTTCTTAGACAAGGAGATTCATTGACCGCATTGGACTGTGAACTTTTTAACCACATTAAAAATAAAAGTTGTCAAATAGCACTATTTAACTGTTATTATATTAAATGCTAGTTGACAAAAAGGTGCTCATGAACTGAAAATCGGTGTTTCATTGTCCTTTTTCTCTTGTGTCTCTGACAATATACTGTTTGATGGTCCTTTAAACATGAAGTGCAATAGCCTCATTGTCATGCTTCAGTCCTATAAATTAGAATGTTGTTTTTTGGAATCTCGTTATAGTTCATGCCAGAGAACTTCTACAGGAATATGAAATCCATAAATTATGGGAATACTAACTGGAATTTGGAAAGTGGAGGGGAATTTATAGTTCTTTACTTGCTGCATCCTACTCCTTCAGTGCGATGGTGCTGCAAGTGTTGACATTGGTTTGACTTTTGCTATTAAAATTAGAGAAATACCTCCCACAAGTGTCTTCTCCCTCGACACTCCCTCACTCCACCCCTTCCACCTAAATATCTACAGACTCCTGTAAGAAAATTAGTGTGACTTACAGATGGATGTATGAGGCAGTACTGAATCATCCAAATTTAAATTTGGAGAGAGTGCCACCAACAGTCAGCAAAAGGAAGTGAAATGAAGTAAAACGTCGCTGTGGATTGCTCTGAAATACCCCAAACATAAAAGTTAAGAATAGCCCGGTGTCTTTTTTCTTAGTATGAAATGGTAATTATTTATATTTTTCCTTATAGGTGAAACAATTGCACAGCTTACGGATGTAGCAAGCTTGGATCATCCGGAATCTGATAGCCACATAACAATCTTTACGGACAAAACAGGCGTGGTAAAAGCTGCAAGGCTGTTGCTTTCTTCGGTCACAAAGGTGCTGGTGTTAGCAGACAGAATAGTTATTAAGCAGATAATAACTTCCAGAAACAAGGTATTTGTAGCTTCTTTTTTATTTTTTTTAACTGTTATCTGCAGTCAATACAAAAGAGTGGTGCTAAATGAAGTGGTATTCTTGTTGTATCTCTAGGGGAAATGCAAGATAAAGAGGTAAAAATGAATGTCTTAGATTATGTCCACCTACCAAATATCTGAAATGGGATGGCTGTAAGTCAAGAGGAATAAAATTTTCAATGACTTTTTACATTTTATGTGGCCTGTATTGCACTATTGACTTAATATGCTGGAGAAGAAGCTGTGTTACTGCTTATTTAAGTTTACTGTGAGGTGGAAAGTGTCTGTCAGTAAAAAGGCCAATAAAAGCTTCTCCTTGGTAAAGACAGGATGTTTCCACAGTCAGGAACAAGACAAGGAGACCATTCAGAATGTATCTAAGGCAAAAAGCTGCGAGGAATGCTGATAAAAGTATGTGCTAATGCAGTGAGCCTTGCAGATTAAAAGTTTTTTTTGTGTGCAGTTTAGCCTATGTCTTGAAACTTAGTTGATTTAAATAGTGCATGAAGGCCATTTAACTTCAAGTGTAATCTATTTCGTGTACTGCACTGTCTTGCCTGCAGGATATTTCCACCCTCCCCCCAACAATGTACTGAGATAAAAATAGAAAAAAAGTATGTTTGAAAAATGAGAGTCTCAGAAGGTCTGTTTGTTTTGTATTGTTTTGGTTTTTTTTTTCATTAATTTTCAACTCCTAATCCAGAGTAGAGCCTTTCTTTCTTCTTTTGACTCCTCGTGCTTTATATCTCTCTTATTTTCTCCCAGTTTGCTTCCCAGACAGGATGTTTTTTATTTTGCAGCTTCTAGATGCAAGGCACTTGGCTGAGTCCGAGATTTGGAAACGATGTTGCCTGTAATACCTGCTTCAGTCTGGCTCCAGGCTCAGCAGCACTGATTTGCTGTCTTAGTGCTCTTTTCTTCCCCCAGTGGTTGGGGATGGTGGCATCAGTTTTATCAATATTAATTTTCTGTTGTTACTTGCAGCTTGGTCTTTCCTTGCAGCAGAAACCAGGGTGGTGCATTTGATAACTTTTGCTGCCTTTCTTGAGCTTTTCTTCTGTCTTTGTCTGCGGCCATTCAGACAACTGATGTCTGAATGTTATGGTGATATGAGTACAATAAGCATAGGTGCAGAAATAGGTTTTAATTTTGAAAGTATTACAATATATAAAATGAAGTCTTACATTCCAAAGTAAGTGTGTCTCACTGTGATTGCTGTAGTCACCTAGTCTCTGTGGTCTTTGGGGTTTTACCGGATTCTCCTTTCTACACATAGTACATGTGTTTGAGAATGTCTGCTTCTGTTTATGGAACCAGTCGAGGAACCAGTAGAGCAATTCACATCTCTAGGACCAAGTCAAACAAATGATGGTGTCTTACACAGGCATACTCTGTGAGAGTACACTCTGAAAAGTGTGTCAGGTAGTGGTATGATGGATAGCAAAGCATTTCTTCTGTTAAGAAATACTGTGATAGAGGGATGACGTGGGCAGGGACTTGAGCAGTGCACACAAATACTCAGGGACAGTGTGGTATAATATGGCATAGAGGATGGAAAGGCAGAAGCGAGATCCTCATTCATGTCAACTGGAACAGATGCTGACTTTTTGGAGGGGGTCACTTTTCCAAACCATCTCACCTGCATTTTCATCTTAGTGACTGAATGCCCAATGTTAAACTTTTAGTGCCACTTTTCTTGCTGCCTCTTTAGAAACAGTTTCATTTTCATTGTCATCATCATATGAATCAAGAGCAGTTAAATCAACCAAGGATGAAGGACAGAAAAATGTCGTAATGGTAGGACATTCGGTCTCACAGACTGGTGAAGTGATTGAGATCTTCTGGAATGGTGATCTGCTGCAGGAAAGCAATCTCTGCTTGATGATCCTGATGATTCTGTTCCTGCCTTTGCATCCTCTGCACCATATATAGCATCCCTGTGTTTTTAGGTTGTGTGCATTTCTTAAGTCCGTGCCCACATCTTTCCTACCTTTCAAAATTTGTTTCATTCTCCATCATACTTAAGCACTTCATCAGTAAGTTAACATCTTGCTCCACTTACTGTCATCAGTCAGGTTAGGAAGCACCAGAACAATGAACAGAGAAGTGACAGATAGCGGGGGTGTTGCTATCCTGTGCAGATTGGATCAAAATATGGATGTGCCCTGAAGTGATGTCAGCCTCAGACTGCAGTCTGAAAAGTGACATTCATAGTGCAGCAGTAGCTGTGTAATACTAAGTTCTAATGTAGGTATTAATAGAAACTTAGTCTTTTTTATACATTTTCAACCTTGATTTTTAAAAAAGTGCATTTTAATTAATACCTGTGTGTTTCATGTTGAAGAAAGCTTACAATTAAAAATTTTGGAGACATCACAGATATTTTGCATTTTAACAGCTTATTGAATAAGCTTTAGATAATTTAGGGCTGGCTATACTGTTTCTGTAAGTAGTTCCTTAGAATGTCAGTTATGCCTGGAATGTCTAGAATGATTAGCTGTAATAGAAATGTGTGTGCTTTCACGGAAATTTTTATTTGATGAGATTTGTCATGACAGAAACTCTTGCTCTAGGGTAACTGAAACAGAGGTTTCCTGCAACCAAGACCATACTCATGAAGTACTCTACTTAAACCAAGAATGATTAAGCATAGTTACTCTTATTTTTTTGTCCTTTCTTGGAAAAGAAAGTTGGACCTTAACTTGCATGTTTTCTCCTTTACCCACATTCACTTTTCTACATCCTCACTTTCCCAGTCCTGTGGTTCTTTGCTTCTTGCACTCTTACACTGCTATTTTCATGTCTTCGTTGTTGTGCGGTTTCTTTCCAAGTCCTTTACACCCCAGCCCTGCTCACACAGGGATTCAACGCCTGAATCACTAAAGCTCTTGTTTCTGCAGCATTTGGGGAACTGGCTGCATAACAAAACATACTCAGACTGATACTGCGGCCTAGTATTGCATGGTAAGGCATTCAGTTTCACATTACTCAGGATTTAGTGGAACGCTTGCTGTAGATTGTAACTATGAGATTGAGGAGTTGCTGTATTACAGAAGAATGGCTGCTTCTAGGACTGTTTGCCTGGGTTGCAGGGAGGGGGAAATTTGTCATAATCAGGTATGTAGGCTGCTTTTTTACTTGAGAGAAAGATTCTTTTGGCACAGGAAAGAAAAACTGAGTTGAAGTTTCTCCCTTTTAAGTACAGTTTGCTAGATTTCCACGGGGTATCTCATCTCCAGTCTGAAACACATCAAGGAACTGCTTTAAGTGTCTTCCCTTCTGATATAATTTAGTGGATTTGAAAGATCACTTTGGGATTAGATACTGTACATCTAACCTGAAAAACCCTAATGTTAACCTGTGGTGTAAACCATACTGTAGTGCCCTCAGCAGTATAGCTTCAGTAATTGATAAGCTATGTGATAGTTTTTGCTGAATTTTTACAAAATGCTGATTTCACCTGTTGTTACATATCTTAAGAGCTTGATACAGCTTGGGTTCATTTAGTACTTTGCTTTATATAGAAATAATAAAAATCTTTGAAATCAATATTTAACTTCAGAGTTAGAATAAGTTGTTACAGGGAGCATAAAACTACATTAGCTCATTTCTAGCATTTTTAAATTTTCTTTTGCAAATGCATTTTTTATGTACACTGCTGGTCACCAAACACCTGTCGGACTGTGCAACTGTGGCTTTAGACTTTGAAAATTATGCATCTGAAATTGAACTTTGAAATTGAGAATTACAGCACACGATATTATCAGTATATTAATTTTAAGTACTTATGTTTATAAATTTAATATGATAATAACATTTTTCCTAAATATGGAAACTGAATCCTGTAACGCTGTTGCTCTTGATATTGGGAGGAGCAAAAAAATGTTTTCAGATGTTTCAGAATAAATGACTCATTTGACTGAAGCGTGATTATTAATTTAGACTTTAATTTCCAGCTTTTGATTTATTAGTACTTAAATTGTAACAAAATATGTACATTTTAAATAGCATGATTTAGAAGTGTCTGCAAATAACAAAACTCCCAATTTAGTAATAATGTTTTCTACTTAGAATCTTGATAATCTGCAGTATTTTTCCATTATTTTTCAGGTTCTTGCAACAATGGAACAGCTAGAAAAAGTCAGTAGTTTCCAGGAGTTTGTACAAATATTCAGCCAGTTTGGAAATGAAATGGTTGAGTTTGCCCATTTAACCGGAGACCGGCAAAATGTAAGTATTAATAAAAAGCTATGAGAAATGTTGTAAGTATCACTTTTCACCTGATTCACTGGAAGATTTGTGTTCTTCTGTGATCATTAACTATTAAAAAGCAAAACAATGCTGGTGTTCTGACTCTGAAACCCAGATTTCTCTCCTTGCTCTACCCAAAGTTCATCCTTTGGTTTTAAAGCTCAGCCTGAGGTGTTTGCACTGTGTATCTTCCAGAAGCCTAGATGCATGTTATCTGAGATACGCTTTAGCTTCATTTGCTGTCTTTGGGTCTAGCTTTTCTGGCTTGTTACTCTGGTAGAGAATTTGTCTGCTGTTACTTGACAGAAACAATTGATGTTTGCACATAATAAAAGGCTTTGAAAACAGAATAATTATTTTAGAAAACTCAAAACTTGAAATCTTTACATCCTAATAAAGCATCTGCTTGTATTTTTTTCATTATTCTGAAATATTTATCTAGGTTTAGGTCAAAGCCTTTTTTCATCATTTACAGAGGGACTCTACTCATCTTTGTTTCATTAGGGAAATGGGCCTCTCTGATTGCTGATACTTTCCATCTAAATAGAAGATTTGCTGAAATGTTAGACCTCGGCTCTGAGCTCTAATTGCTTCCCCTTGGCAATCAAATCCCCCATTCATAATTGGACCAAGGTCTGATATAGATGTACAGAGACCCTAATATCCAGCAAAATTCAGAATTCAATTTGTATGAACAGATTGGCCAACCTCATGCGTATGGACCGATTGGCTAATTTTACCTGGTTGTGTTTTTTTTGTTGTTGTTGTTTGGTTGGTTTTTTTGTTGATCTAGGGTAAATCTAGGATTAATTCCATCCTTTAAGCTGTTCACTTTTCAGCTAGTAACAACTTTGTCCATTCTACATTATATATTTTGAGATGAATAATAAGAGTCTGGATGCAAAATGCATATCACTATTTTTGTAGAAATAGAATTATAAACAGCAAATGAATACACTTAGATTAGGAATTAAGTTTCTAAACTTTGGTGTGATGAGGAGCTTAGACTTCCTAGTAGAAATAAGATCAAAAAAAAGTTGCTAGTTCTAAGAAAAAGCTTAATCAGTTTATAAAAATGTATTATACGACATGGGTAGCTGGCATAGGAGACAACTAGACTTGGCTTCACTGGAAGTCGCATTCGGATGCCCATTTCTTAACACTCAAAAAGCACTCAGCTATCTTTACTAGTATTGGGAAGATCTGAAGCTTTACAAGTTTTTCCTCTTACATGTTGAGGGACTAAAGAGGACTTTCGTCCTTTTTAGCTCTCCCACCCTCCCAACTCAATATCAATTTGGACTCCCAATTCTTCCCCTTTCTGAACTTTTGTGGAGGTATATTTTGGTTTTGCAGGTATATTCCTCTCCCTGGAGAGTTCTTGGAAAGTTCCTGTACTCGGTGATTTCTACACAGGAATTGTTTTTTAAGCCTGTTCTTTATTATTGGTATATGGTAAATATAACATTTAAGCAGATAATAGATTCATTTTCTATTTCCTTCACTAACAAAAAGCTGGTGTTCTGTGTCTCTGCTTTCCCCTCCCTGCCATTTCAGACAATATTTTTAGTTTATTTTTTTTATTATTGCTTCCTTTCCTGTTTTATAAATAATGCTATATGATAAGGATAGAGAAATTAGTGACAGTTTACAGTCTGTATCTCTGAGATCTTCCTTCTTTGAAATCTGAATTGAATAGAGCCAAGAAAAAATGCATAAATTAAAATCTGTCTAAAAGGCAAGTTCTAGATCATGAGCTAGGCTCAAAATAGCAGTTGTCAGACATCCTAAAGAAGCTTTCTTGCAACCCATCCATCTGCTAGAGAGTTTCTTTTTTCCAGTCTCATAAGCAGTAAACATTTTAGATACTATGCAATATTCAAATAATTTTTCTTTTGGTGTTTAGGATTTGAAGGATGAGAAGAAAAAGGCTAGAATGGCAGCATCTAGGGCTGTTCTTGAGAAGTGTACCATGATGCTCCTAACTGCTTCAAAGGTGAGTGAGTATTCACACTCTTACACAACTTGGATAAATCACAGAGTATGGCATCTGGCAGGATAGCTGACTGCTCATTCTCAGCCTACTTTAAACTTCATACTCAAAGGTATAAGAGTATAAAATGAGTAGAGGAATATCTTTACATTCTGAATAATTCTGTGAGTTCTGCTTAACACAATAGCAGCTTAACAGAAAGAATTTTTTGTATTCTAACACATTCTTTAGACTTGCTTTAGCAGGAAGCATTCATTTCACTACTGCGTTTGTCTCTTTCATATTGCTTTCTTTAAAAGACTTGTCTCAGGCACCCAGACTGTGAATCTGCTCGTATAAACAAAGATGGTGTTTTTCATCGGATGAGACTAGCTTTGGAACAGGTAATAGACATTGTAACTGACTCTAGACCAAATGGAGAAAACGAAATTGCTCCCATCAGTATATATTCTGGCATCAAAGAATTCAAGGTAAGAATAGAAATAGTATTGTTTTCTACAGCTTAATAAATTATCCCCAAACTAGAATCTTGATTTTTTTTTTTTTAATTACAAATGGTGGAGTTGCATCTTTTCAGCAATGTAACTTACATATGTATGTCTCAAAATGTAAGAGAATCTGACAAAAGGTGATGATAAGCTCATCAACATTGCCAAAATATACCTTTTGATGCTTGCCATCTCCTCCTGAATCAGAATACATTCAGAACTCTGATGTTTTGTTGTTGTTGTTGTTTCTTGAAGAATTCTTTCTTCCTAATTGGTAACATTTTTAAAACTATGCACACAAACTATGCACACATTTGAAAGAGCAAACTGTCATTCAAAGGAAATGCTATAAATTGAAATTGTATCTTGTAGCTCAGTGTATTTTTCCTGATAAAGGCTCTTCTAAATTTCATATTCAGTTAAGAAGAGTTAATGAACAACCATGTCTTATTTCTTTGGCGTCTATAAAACACGTTGATTATTTTTTTCCCCTCCCCTCTTTAGAATTTGGTTGGAATTTTTGAGAAGTGCCCTCAAAGTATTCAATATACTATATGTAAATATTTAGAAAAATACTCAAAATTGATGATACATTTGGAAAAACTTGTAAAGATCAAACAAAAACTGAATACACAACTAGTTTCTGAAGCTTACTGAATTGAAAAGCTTTTTATTGACTGCAGGAGAACAATGCTGTTAGTTTTGATGAATGGTCATTAATTTTGTTTAAAAACAAACAAACAAAAATACCCACCCTAAACTGGAGGTCTGATACAAGAAAATTATTGGATTACTTTGAAAATATGTGAATACTAAAAAGCACTGAGGAGAAAAATAAAATGTAAAATGATGCGTCTACTTCCCGCTTTTGCATCACAACAGTATAACCACATAAATTCTCAAGGAATTGATACGCTTTTCTGTTTTGTTTTGCTTTGTTTTGTTTTGTTTTCAGAATAAGGTGGAGGGTCTTCGTGAGAATCTTTATTTTCTCTCAAAAGAGAACCTTTCAACAATGCTGGAGGTTATCCTGGAACATACGGAGGACTTCACAGATTCTGCTTATACCAGTCATGAGCACAGAGAACACATTTTGGAGCTGTCTAAGCAGGCTAAAATGGAACTAGAGCAGCTGGTTTCAGCGTGGATGCAAGCTGTAAGAGCTTTTTAGCAAAGTAAATCTTTTCACCTCTACTTTGGAAAGAAATTTTTAAGGCGGTCTTTCCTCTGGTCTACAAAAAGAGAATTGATTGTATCCCTCAGAGTAAGTTAGCTGATAGAGGAAGTCAGAATTTGTTCAATGCTTCCGCAAGTTCAGTACTGTCTTCCCCCTGCCACAGTGATATTGCTTTACTGATTCATTGACACCTAAATTAGGCTACCATCAGTGGTACCATTCATGGAGCTGTAAGTGGAAACAAGAGGGCTAATAGAAATGTCAGTGCACAGTCTTAAACAACCGGGCCTTTTGATGGGGTACTTCAGAGACTTCAATTGTCTCGATCCCATGGCAGTGACCACAGTTTGTATTTCTTTTTTTCAACAGCATATTGAAAACACACTTAAACGATTGAAAAGTGAAATATTCTAAAACTTGACTTTTTTTTTTTTAAACTTGTGGAGAGAGGGGAAGACGAGAGAAAAGGTACTATGACTACATAGAACTTTTGTTCATCCTTTTCAAAAAGTTTCAATGATGGCAATTTTGCTTTTTAGAGAAGAAGCACATTAAGCCTGTCTCTGTCATTTGTCTTACCTTGTTCCTTGAAGATAATAGAATATACATGGTTTTGCTTTGGGAAAAGCAGAGGGAGGAAAAGCAGAGAGAGAAAAAGCAGTTTCTTTTCCTGGTGCTGACTTGCTTTCAGTCTTGTTCCTGAGGAAATATATAGCACAAAATCTTAACAGTCTGAAATATGGCAGACGTGTACTAGCATAGGGTACATTTAATACTGAATGTATTAATTCTGAGAAAGCATTTTTCTTCCTTTTCTCCTCTTTGAATCAGATGCAGCTGTCAGGTATTCTTAATGCAGTAGTGCAGTTTGAAGAGCATATAAATCTTTTTGATAATACAGAGTGTTGTAATTAAAAAGAAGACACATCTAGGATGTTTATTGCATAGAATACAATAGCTATAAGAAACCAAGACTGTTTAGCTCAGGTAGTTCTAAGCTGTGTTACTGGTGGAAACTCATCACCTCTAGATGATTTACATGCTACATTTCAGGTGAGAGAAATGAGAGCCTAGTACAAAACCATGCGTGTATATGATCCGTGAAAATATTTGAGTGTGCATGTGTGCTTATGCATTAAATATTTACATTAATAAATAACCCAGTCTAGCTATGAATGAAGATTCAGCAGTTAAAACAATATCAGCTCACTGAAGCGACTGTTCAGTTTTAGCTCAGCAGCTTTGTCACAGGGTGAATATTTTCTGAGGGACTTAACGTAATTCAGATGGAATTGTCGATAATCAAAGTACTTTCATGCCGTGGGATACGTGAACTGGGGGATATGTAGAGCTCTTAGAGTGCCCAATTATCTCCATTTTCAGTCATCGTACTTCCTTTCAGCGGGCAGAATAACTGTGAGTCTTCAGCGAAGAGTGCATTTTAAAGCAGAAGTGTCTTGTAATGTAGATCAATTTTAAATTACAGACGGGCATCACTGACCTGCTTGTTTGTATTCTTCTGTGTGAATGCAAACTAGCTGGAGCACACCAGAGAATCTAATGCTATTGATTGAATTTTAAATGTTTCTGAAATCCTTGTTGTATATATTCGAGCTCATCAAATTGGAAGGTAGTGTCCTGGTTTAGGTTTTCCTGTAAGCTTATTTGGACTAGAAAATGCCTTTGGTTGTGTTTATTGAAAAGAAAAAAAAATAGTTGCACATAAAAGGAGCTAAAGTATGCACATTAAATAAGTAGGTAAAAGAATAAAAAAGGACACTGTAGTGAATAAAAAACATTATGCTGCTTGTATTAAAAATGATTTTGTGATGTTACACTTCTACAGAAATTACTTGAAGAAAAGTATTAAATTTGAGGGACAGATAGCTTTGAGACTTAGAACAGATAAGAATACCTTAGGAAATGATAATATTGGCTTGGGTGTTTTTTTTTCGTATAAAAAAATTGAGAGCGTCCATATCTTTACCTGCATACATTTTGAGTTTGTGTTTATGCTAATTTATACTCTGAGGGGCTAGTGGCTTTGCAGCTGTGGCCTAGTTAATGGTCTCACCTAGGATAATTGTTTCCAGTATCTTTTGGAAGTGGATGCAAACTCACTGCTACTTACCTCTTTTCCTACTGTATGTCTTTTGACATTTGTTTTGTTCCACAGGTGGGTATTTTTTGCAGAAGTTAGAGCTCTGTCTTGAAGTTAACTCAACAAAATGTAGCTACCCTACTTGTTTAAATTAGATAATGATCTAAAGTCTTTCAAGGTTGCTGCATTTTTGTAATTCAATATAAAACATTGAATATAACTTTTTAGGTAACACTTTATTTGAAAAGGGTGTTTGTTGATATTAAATAGAAAAATAAAAAAAGCCTTAAACTGTTACTTTACTTTAGGATGTTTAAACAGAAGATTTTTGGAAGTTCTAAATCTTAACGAAACACTTTTGCTGAAAAGAGGTCAATGAGGTTCAGAAATAAATTTCTGTTGAACCAAAACAGTCAATTAGCTTTCATCACTATTAGTTTTACTTTGATTTAGTGATAAATATCTCTATAAAGGAATTCTTCAAGTAAGATGTACACAGGATATACAAATGAAAACATTGCATCTAGAAATAAATAGCTGTCTTCCAAAGCAACTCAAAGTAATGTGTGAAGGTGGGATTTGCTGTGGTTGTTTGTGTAATGTATTGTCTGGTTGCTTTCTTTGGCTTGTAGCAAAACCAGAAGACAAAGGATCTCATGGAAGACTTGGAAGTAGCCATTTTAAAAACGTGCCAGTGCATGAATGAACTTAAAAGAGAGGTAAGTCCAGTTAAAACAAACACAAACTGAAGAAAGCCTTGCATTTCTTACTCTTCAGATAGGAAGTTGTAAAACAGGATCCTGTACCTAAAAAGGCTAGTATCTATTTATAGACAAGAGTAGCCAAATCAGAATTACATCAGAGAGCTAGTATGCAATCATCTTCTGTTTCCTTTCTTATAACTGATTAGAAATCTGTTGGATACATAGGCCTTTTGCTGACTCTGACAACAATCAAATAAAAATGTGTTTGGTAGTAAGTATCATGTATATAATCACTTTAAATGTAACGGCTAAATTTTGCTTGTGGATGTACGCATCCCTGTTTTAAATACTTTTTCTTGTTAGTATGTGCTTAAATGAATAACTTATATTAGCTGTTCATTTGTATATGACTTCCTCTATTGACTTCTAAAGCAGAAATGTGTTATAACTATGCATTATACTGAGGTATTTTTCTGGACAGTTGGCAGCTGTGTATGTGCTTGTTGTAATCATGCTTTTCCTAAATGCAAGCGTGCTAAATGTCACCAATCCTTACACACAATATGAGACAACTGCGTCATTTGGCACGGGATGGATTGCACTTATTGATCAGCATCCTACCTTCCCCCCCTCTGTTCGCTCAATGGATAGCATTGCTGACTTGTCTATTCCACAGATTTGAGCCAAATAAAGAATTACAGAGTTCTGGCAGCTTCTGAAATATTTGAAAAGCATTCAAACATCTTTTAAAGTCCTTCCTATTATTATTCCTTTAAACAGATGGCAAAATGAACACTAAGGACAGTGAGAGTTTCTATGCTAGGCTACAAAGCAGTAGAAAGATGTTAGAGATACTTATCAGTGAACTTGCTCAGACTGAGTTCTGAGCTGCTGTAACTGGAAATACTTGGCTAACAAACCATTTTCAGCTGTTTTTGTTACTTGTCACATACTAACTTTGGGCGCTCAAAAAATCATGCTGTACATTTTTTAATAGAGGCAAAACGAGAAATTTGAACCTATGGATTATAATTCCTGCAGCTGTCCTGAAGATTTGAACAGTGCTTCAAATCTATTTCAGTTACTGTTAAGCTCTTTGCACTTCTGCTGCCAGGCAGGGTGTTGGGCCCCCAGAAAATGGAGTATACACAACCTGTGCTCTTTGACTAATGATTTTTGCTTTGGTCACCGGTATGTAGGAAGTCAGTAGCAGAGCTTTTCCAGAGTGACATTCAGCTGCTTCACGTGTAAGATCATCCTTTTGTGTAACATCATTCCTGTGTACTGAATGAGAAGGAAGGGTTCCCAGTCAAAATAGTATGCAACTATGTGATTACAGAGATCATAAAACTAAAGGGGTTGGCATATAGTATGTAGAAGAAATTGTTAATATCTTGTGGTTTTTTAGCTCCATAAATGTAAATCTTACCTGTCCTGCCCACAGATTTCTATTTGTGAAAACGTCAGGCAACAAATACTTACTACACTTAAGTTAAAGAACTTTGTCAGGTGACAATAAAAGAAAATTACCTTCTGTAAACTAGCTAACAGAGGTGGCATAAAATACAAAATTGCGGATTACCTATGCCTTGTGGTTTAGTTCCATATTAAAAGCAATGCAGGTGAAAATGTAGCAAGCTGTTCTAGAAATCGTGGAACAAACTGAGTGGGTTTGGATTTCTAAACTAACCACCCTACGTTCTGTACTCCTTCCTTTTGTGACCTGTAGAGTACAAAAGCTTCCTTTGTAAGAGCTTTTTAAAATGTGCAGGATTGGTGCTAACGTTTATCTTGTTACTTATGTAGTGATTGGACTTGTATCTGATCCCAGAGTAGCCGTGTTTCTGTGTGTGGTTGAGGACTGTCCTGTCAGTCTTTGACTTCTGGTGCTGCAGTGTATCAGTCAGTAACCAGGCTCTCTATTGATGAAATTAAATATTATGACACTAATTAAAATTTTTTAATAGTCTGGGTGAGAACACAAGACAACCTTGTTAAAAGTAGCATCTTCCCATCTCTTGTCACTTTATGAAAGAAATGAGAGGTATGTTCCTTCCTTGAGATCATTTTCCTCCTTAGTGCTTTGAGACAGCATTAATGAAAGTAAATTTCTTTTTTAGATCATGATGAAAAGAATCTCTAATGAAAAGGTAGTCGCTATGTAGTCTATATATAAATGAGAATTGCCAGCTCCTACTTTAGCATTATAAGTTGCAAATATCCTTTCTTCAGAGCTGATTTCATTTCTGAATTTAGTAGTTTGTGCTAATTTTTAATGGCATGCAAGCAACACTATAAATAGTTTGTAATAGGTTGTCATAGCATTTTTTTTCTCTAAAAAAAGTCACAGCAGGTTTTGAGGAAACAATTCAGGTTTCTTGTATAAAATTAAAAAAAAAAATCAAACATAACCCCTTAATTCTGGACTGCACAGAAGTACTGCAGGGGAAGGGTGGAGAACAGGTAGAGTCCACAGGGAGAAAAACTATATATAATTCTAGAAAACATTCTCTTCTATCCACAGTCAAGGCACACCAGTGTTACATTAACAAGGTCTTTGCGTTCATAAGAACTTGAAAAATACCTTTCTAGAACAGCCAGGTTTGTTGTAGATTCAGTGCAATCCAGTAAAGCGCATGTAATATTACAAGACTCAACAGTCATAAGAATGCTCTGCTATTTCTAAAACAGGATGTTGTGTTTGTTTTTACCCCTGGTGTTAAAAGGGGGCTGACTACAGGGTGTAAGTAAACCCACAGTGACTAGTCACTAGAACTAGCAGCAGCTGGTGCTGATAGCTGTTGTCAAGCAGAGTCCTTAACAACACAATTTCAGCAGATCCGTGGGTCTGAAAGTATCTGGATTTAGGGATGCATTTCAAGGGGGAGCTTCTCCTTACTTGTTGGGTGTGTATGGAGAATGTTTTTGAGACTTCTCCAAGACCCAGCCCTGGCTTCAAGCTCCTTGCAGTAAAGGTGCTTTTTACTTTTCTAAAGCTGTGTCACAAGCCAATGGATTATTTTCAAGCTTTTCTTTGCGTCACTGGCAATTTATTGATGGAAACTTAATTTCTAATGCATTATAAATTCAGATGCTGTACAGCTTTGTTCTGGTTCTGTTAATGTGTGGTCTTCATGAGAAGTAGAGCGGTCATTGTGCCATGCTTACGCTGAACTTGGTGCCCTACAGATTCATGCACCTGTTTTTTTCCAGCTGTAACATCATCAGAAAGCAGCTGTGTGATAATTGCATGTCCTGACTCTACCCAGCTGCTCTTTTGTTTCTCTTCATGTTTGGTTGGGTTATTTTTGAGTGGAGTGGATTATATCTTTGTACTTTGAATAATAATTGAAGATTAAAGTCCCAGGCTGTCTATGAGCTTTCAAAGCAGTAAATTTTTTGCTTCTTGGAAAAAATATTACTTGATCTTTAAGTTGATTCGGTTTGGTACTGGATGCATTTCTTTCCTTCCAAGGTTTATCTCTCCTTCTTTTAATGCTATTCAAGGTCCACAGTGCAGCAACATCTTTGGCAGCAGATCTGCTAAAATACCATACAGATCATATGGTTCTCAAAGCATTAAAAATCACAGGAGTAGAAGGAAATCTAGAAGCTGTAGCAGAATATACTTGCAAGCTATCAGAACAGAAGGAACAACTTGTTGAGGTGAGTTCACAGTTGCTTTGATTTTTGTAAGACACTTAGAAAATGTGTGGCTGGATTTATCTTAATCTATTCTTTAGGAAGGCTTTGGCCTGTTGTTGTTATTATTTTTTTTATTATTTTTTCCTTTTATACCATTGAATTTGGTGTTGTTCTTTGTATGGTCTGAGCCAGGTGTGTCACTGTAGCATACTGTTGTAGAACGGGTATACAGTCTTACCAATTCTCCTCCTGGGTCTAGACTTAAATTCATTGTGTGATTTGGTGTTATCTGTATGTATGTATCAGGGCTAAAATATGAAAAATGAAAAAGTAGGCTTTCAGATACAAGTAGAGATTATAGCCTTTTCTTCAAGCAGTAGGTATCCAGCAACAGCTGAACCCAAAGCCACATTTTAAGAATGCTGAGACCCTAAGGTTAAGTTTCTCAGTCCAACGAACTTCATTGTTTTGAAGATCTTCTGTCAGTCAGAGGACCACTGAAAATCTTTTATTTTTCATGAAAAGCAGTGTTTATCTATTGCAGGTACTAATACATCCACAGTATATGGCAGTATTCATACATGTGAACAACAGAGTAAGGCCGATTTTTTTGTTGTTGTTGTTCCTTACTAAGGTGATGAGGATTGCCTTTCAGCCTGCCATATTTGTGATGTATGGTGTTAAGCAGATGTATTGAGTTGCATGAAGAAGCACGTGGTGCGAGAGCAAGGCTTGCTAAGATAGTGCTGGAGCGCTGAGGTAGACAGACCAAGGAAGACTTGAGCTTCTTGTGCCAGGAGTATTGAGGACTGTTTCTGGAATTTTAGCATTTATGCAATTTTGGTGTGTTGAATTTTTCAGAGGACAGATTGTAGTATCTACCTTAATTGAACTTCCCAATTCCCTATCTTTCGCTGTAGTAAGCCACAAAACCTTTTATTTTATTTTTAAATAGTTGGAATTATTCAAGTTTGAGCACATACATGGTTTTGCTCCACTTCTACAAATTCTGTCACATACTATGGTCTTAAGGTGGAGCAGAAGTAACCGCACCAGTAGGAGATACAAAAAGATAGGTATCATTTTGATCTGGAACATGGTGGCACTGGAAGCTATAGTTGTGTGACATGTAGTACTCATTAATTTCTAAAAATTTCTGATTTAATATGAGGCTTGAGGATTCATCACAGAAATATGAATATGCAGAAGCAACATGCTTGAACTTCAGGGACTGACAAATCAACTGGTCATTTTTAATTTCAGCTTTAATGTCCTCTTTTTCTGTGACTAATTAGTGTTCCTCTTTTAGTGAGACACTGATTTTTTTTCCAGGTATTACTGTGAGGTAGAATAGTGTTTTTATGTAGGCCTTATAGCATTTCTGATAATGGACAAGGTAGTTAGTTTAGCATGAGCTATCTCTGTGTTAAAAATTCTACTTCTGATCTGAAATCTTCAGTGTGCATTCTCAGCCCAAAGTTCACTCTTAATCTTACTACAAAAAAATGGGTGACTACCTTTTTCTCACTGTGCAAATATAAAGCACAGTATTACGCATATTCTTCTATTTCTTCCTTATATTAATATGATACTGTTTTGCTCAAAGATAATTCTGTCCTCTGGATCATGAAAGCCTAAATCTTCCACATGGCTGATGATTGCTGAGTAAGCATGTTTTGGTGATGTCATTTACGCTACAATTTCTCCAGGTTCTGTAGATGCCTGATTACTTTCAGATGTATTAAGTCATAAGTATATTTATGTGTGAAATTTGTTGCTGGAATGG
>VXAA01004887.1:175866-195105 GCA_013399115.1 Anseranas semipalmata | reverse complement strand
TTAAGAAATTTCTTTCTCCTGGTGATTTTTCTATACCTTTCAAGCCAGGATTTTTTTTTTCATTATTGTAAATGCTCCCCAAGAAACACTATGCGGTTCCCAGCAAGTTTCTGAAAGGACTATCAATAATTTTTTTGTGTGAGCGTGTGTGTGTGTGTGTGCACGTGCATTTGTGCCTTTTCTCATTACTATCGAAAGCATATTTTTACCATTCTTTTCTCTTTAAATTGAAAATATATATATTTAGATGTGTCGCTTGTTGAGGCATGTTTCTGGAACTGAGCCCCTTGAGATTACGTGCATACATGCAGAAGATACCTTTCAGGTTACTGGCCCACAGGTATGCTTAGCTTTTATCTAGCCACTTCAACTGGACATAAGTAAAAATAACTTGCATGAATTCTTTGGAGACTTCATGCAGAACTGTTCAAAGCAGCTCTGGGAAAGAGTTGCAATTCAATGTTGGGTGTTAGCTAAAAGAATGCACAAGAAAGACCATCAAACCTGCAAGTGTCAGAACAATACACCATGAAGACATAATAGTAACAGTTTAAGTTTTGTGTTTTGCCTATGAAAGCATTTGTGAATTCATGTGCAACACTATTTACTAGGATGTCTTCCAATAACAAATACTTTGTTCTCTGTCCAGATAATTTCTGCTGCAGAAACATTGGCATTACATCCATCTAGCAAGATTGCAAAAGAAAATCTTGAGGTGTTCTGTGAGGCCTGGGAGTCTCAACTGAGTGACATGTCTATGTTGTTAAGAGAAATCAATGACGTGTTCGAAGGGAGAAGAGGTAAGAATGCTATGTACAAATAGAAAAATGTAGTTTCCAAAACAAATGTAGTCTAAGAATTTTAGCTGTGAGTTAAGAAATACTGCTTTCTTAAGAGAAGAGCACAATAAACGGTCCCATATCCCATACAGCAATGTGAAATCTAGGTGATAATATAAAATATCTTCTTCGTTTTGTACAGGTATTGAATTAGAGTGCTTATTGGATTTTTTTCAAAGAAAACATACCCAGAAATTTAAAGGCCTGGTTTGTGTAAAATTAAGTATGTTTAACTTCCCGCACTGTGATTAGTTTCAGCAAAATCAAATGGAACTTTTCAAAATATTCAAAAGTACTCAACACCACTCTTTGCCAGTGGTACCCAAATGTTAGTGATGTAAGGCTACCTTTCATGATGTAATCCTACCTTTTGGTTTGACTAGGACATGGTAATTCATGACAATCAAGATATAACTTAATTGTGTGGCATGTTTCATTAATTTCCTGTATTGCTGGATAATATATATACATATTCTATACTGTCAGCTTGCATTGTGTTTACTTCATAATGTAGTGAATGTAGTTATTTGATTTTTAAACTGCTGTCCTTTCTCCTGGATGGAATTTCTGATGACTCTGCACAATCTTGGGATATTTTCTCTGGTTGGTAAGTTTATTGGTATTTGTACAACATGTAGAAGAGAACATTGGATTCTTACAAAACAGATCTGTGTTTACTTTTAGCATAAGTTCTCTCCTTTTTTTTTTTTTTTTTAAGAAAAAAAAAGCTTTTATTTTTCTTTTTTATCCAACATATTTTTTTTTCAGATTATGTCTTTATTGTAGCCTGACATTATAGTTCTTGCAGCTGTGTGTTTGTTTCAGTCTTTAAAGTATAATTGCATACAGATAGAATGTAATATATAATAATACTGAATGTCTTGTATTTCTAAGAAAATCACTCAGGTTAAAAAGTTCAGATTTAGTTAAATACAGAGACTTCAGTTTTTTGTACCGAAGATAAAGAAAAAAGTAAATCCTTATTCACATTAGATGACACTTTATCAGTGATACAATACTTCATCTTGCTATTAACATGAGAGTTTATTTTGGCTGTTTAACTTTCTGTACTTGATGAAGTTTTCATGCAAGCACTTCTTTTCTGCCAATTTGTTGTGAGGCCAGTAAACAGTGAACCAGCAACCACAGGGCCATAATATCTTAAGTTGTTGCTGCCGCTTGCTAGATGAATGTGTGTCTTAGCCTAAAGACTTGTAAAAGGAAAACATATAGTGAAATTCTGAATGAGTTTACAATAACTGTGGGTAGCACACCTTATTAGGAATGTGAGAAATATGTGATTCATCTTACGTTACTCTTCCACCTTAGTCTAGAATGCTATATAAAGATGTGTAGCAATCTGTTAGATCAGAGATCCTATTTATGGGCCTTTTAACTTTCAGTGTCTTTTTTGTTTTGGGAGCCAAGGACTTAGCAACCTTTTCTAAAAATAGCATTAAATTGTATATAATGCAATTAAAAATACAACACTACTCTAATATTAATATATTGCAATAAATTTGGAATTTGCAGGGCTGATTTTGCAGTTATTTGATTTTATTTATTTTTTTTTCATATTCATGCAATGGTCTAGCACGGTTGAGTGTTAACCTTTCTATATATCTGTGTATGTATATACATATAAATATTACTGTAATTAAAAATATTAGGACAAGAACCATGCAGCCACAGCAAACATACGCTTGGCTCTCAAAACAAATAGTTCTTGAAGTGTTACAGCATATTCCCAGCATCTCCTGTAGTTAGTAACTTTCTGTTCTCTTGTGGATCTTGATAGCAGATAACAGACATTTTCCACAAATGGATATTTTCCAGTTTCTTCAAAGCATCATTTCACAAGGCTTCTCTAATATTGTCACTTGAAGGAGAGAGAAGAGGATGGTTAGGTGTTGCTGAGCATGTGAGAGTGTATAGGGTATTTGGGCCCGAGTGCAGTGAAGACTGCATTTTTCCTGTTTGGCATAGGCAGATGAGTCTGTTTTAGTTAGTGTCTCTTGTTTCCTCAGTCTTTCCTTCAGCATAAGATGTTCTGATACCACCTTTGGTAAGATAATAAGCATACCTTGTATACTTCATATTGCCTTAGGTGCACTGGGTCTTGTGTTGCCAAAAAGATGCTTAAGAAATCTCGTCTCCATTTTCCTTGTTGCATGGCCCAGCCTAGTAAGGGATTTCTCTCTGAATCTGGATGGTTTCATATTAACTGTCAGTTATCTCCTTAGAAGTAATTTTGGTCTCCTATATCCACTGGTCTTCTACAAAGTTTTCCTCTGTATTGTGCACTAATCTTTTTCTTTGCTTGTTTTCTCTTGTTGGACTTCAGGGTGACTCTTGTCAAAGAAAGAAAAAAAGACCCACCCAAATGCCCCCACCTTTTTGCTTCCAAAAATACCCTAAAATTACCTCGTCGCTTTCAACAATTTTTTCTCCTAGAAAACGCTACAGATAACCCAATTAATAAATTAGACTAAAATATTTGTTTGCTAAGAGATTATAAAAATTTTGTGAATGCCATTCTTGCCTCCAAACACGATGGAGTTTCACAACATTTTATAAGATTTTACTTATTCTTCTTGTAACTCATGCTACTTGTCTTAATGTTGAGGTTGGTAAAAACTATCTTTATTTTACATTAAAATGTAACAAGTGCTTTATTCCTAGTAGAATTGTGATTGTGTGTAACAAAAGACAGAATTACAGTAAGAAGGTGTATATATATATTTTTTTCTCCTTCGTTTAAAAACTTGTATTTTTGTACCACCGATTTAAATGTTTGGCTTTGTTAGAGAGTACAGAATACAGCATAAGAGGCAAAAAATTGAATGGTGATTAAATGTGCTGGACACATCTAATAAAATAAGCATTTTTATGATTACAGTAGATTCTCAAAGTTTAAACTTTTTTTTTTTTTTTTTTAACAAGCAATTGCATAACTCCTTACCAGTGTTTCTTTCATACCAGCAAACTAGGTATTTCTGACACTGAGGTTCAAAATTCATATGGATAGAGAGCCAAACTGAGCTTGGAAACGAAGCCATATTTTATTCAGTTTAAATGGAATCACACAGAAAATGCCTAAGAAGAAGTGGGCACATTCTAGGGTGGGGAGCGCTGCACTGCCAAGTATCCCTGACATGTATTTTGAAAACCTCTCTATGCTATGCAGAACTGTTGTGTGAGGTAGAGCTGGACCTCTTTTGTTAATCCTAAAACACCATTTAATCCAACGATGAGGAGGCCCATTCTGCACAGTGTTAGTCTTACCTAGCCTGCGCTGAGGGCAGACTGAGTGATGGGCACCTCTATCTAGAGGGTAGTTCGTGTAAACTGGGTGGTTTGGCTCCACCAGTGGAGGTGGCTGTTCTCTCTCCACTGACCGTACAGAAAGCTGGGAATAACTAGTTTAGGCTAGATAATTAAATCTGAGGGTCTTGCTTTTTGAGGTGAATTGCCTAATGAAAGTATCTTTCACTGATCCAATCTGTTGGGTTCTCATAATTTTTGTCAGTCTTTATTGAGAAATCAGAGGTGCTTGGATGCATGTGTAGGCAATTAATATCTAAATAACTCTGCATTCTGAGAAAAATAGTTAGGCCTCTTGTGCCCTGATAGCTTACCCTTTTGTAAAACTGGGTGGAGAAGGGTGAGGTGATCTCAGCAGGGAAGAACTCAATTTCCCATACTTATCAAGTGGGTTGAGGGATACTTGTCAATTTGCTGAAATTTGTTTTTTAAAAGTCAGTTGCCTAGACATGGAGCTCACGATCTTCCTGTGGTGTCAGGAGATAAAAAGCGTAGTTTCAAAATTGTAAACACATAACAGGACAGTCTTCTGAGCCCTCAAAGTGGAATTTCTTTAGGAGCCGATACAAGAGGAGGAAATAACAATCATAGGGTCTTTTTGTTGCTTGTCCATTGTTTTTCCAGCTGTATTATCTCCATGCAAACACGTTACTGATATCCATTATCTTAGTCCTTTGCTTCTTCAGGCCACATCTATTTTTTCATAAACTCTGAGGATTTTATTTATTTACTTAGCAGACTTTCCTTTCCTGAACCTATTGTAATAAATGTAAGTCTTTATTGATATTTACCTTGTCTGGTAACCGGAGCTCTAATCGTAGACTGTTAGCCCTGGCCCTGTTTCCTCCTGCCAATAAACTCTTCTTATCCACTTTTAGTTAACACCTAACAGGATTTTTTTTTTTCTCCATTTGTTTCGCTTGGACTTGGAATAACTGAGAGTCCTGGGGATATAAGAAATAATTCAGTAAGCGTGTAAAATGCTACAGAACTTTTTTCTTTATAAAATGCAGTGCACATGAGATACATACAATACAGTACAACATGGGGGTTTTATTGTTGTTACTTGTTGTTGTACTTTAAAAACAACAACAACAAAAGCCACAACTTTCTTAGATCTCTCTAACTAGTGGCTTTGCCTACTCCAAATTTTATACTATCCAAGGCCAAGAAAAGCCTTACATGGAACTACCACACTATGTTCTGTATTTGGCAACAACATGAGTGCATGTAGTGGTAGCTACTACTCATTGGAGAGAGTTTCTTTACTTGGGATTGCATGCTGGGGACTAGAAATCTTAAGGAGTGAAGCTGTTCAAATGCTTAGGTGCCAGTTACTGAGAGCTAAAATCTAAACAGTAAGAAGTTCTTAGCTTGTCTCTCTCTGGAAGCACAAGATAGAGTGGCAATCCTCTGCAATATTCAAAGAAGGGGATTTACAGGTAAGTAATTTGCTTTTATGTGTAGCACTGCAACTTGAGGAAGGACAAAGTAAGGCATGTGGTCCCGTTGATTAAAATCTGCATACAAATTTTGGTGTAAATGTGTGCTCTTCCTAGGAGAGAAGCGTGTCTACCTATCACTGCCCAGACCAGGGGTAAGTTGCTCTTGGGACTGTTTTATTTACATTATATGTGCTGTTTACTAATTGACTTCTTTCCATATTGCATCTGATGAGGACATAGCAATATTTTGGTAACGTGCATCTTGACTGGATGGCTGACAGTAAAATATCAAACTTTGTAAATATATTAACTGAATAACAAACATACTGAAAACTAGAGTAACTAGTCACATAATATGCTTTAATCACTAAATTTGTAGGTGAGTTTTAATTCCTGTTTGTTAATGTGACATTTTGCACGACATACTTGACTCATGCTGTGTAATAATAAATGTGTTGTCACTATTAAAGCAGTAAGAATACACTCAACATACTGTAAAATAAGTCTTGGTACTCTTTTTTTTTGTTTTTTTTGTCTTATTGTCTGAATTGACCTATTTTGAACAAATGGACATGGTTAAGCATATCATAGGCTATTCAAATAATGGGTTGTTTCCCTATTTGATCTTAAATGTTTATAATGCAGAAAAAAAGCAACACCAAATGTCCAGGTTTAGTTGTGAGGTAATTAATATTCTTAGCTGACTGTAATTGATATTACATTGTTTCTGAGAGCATTTCTATGTTAAGAAACCTCCCAAGCCTTGTAATCAGTCATTTTATTCGCTTGTTACCTACTGAATCTTTTTGCTGGGAAGGGGAAGAATGATCTTGAAAGGTACAGTAAGCTCTAGGTTGTTTCCTTCTCTCCTTAACCTGTACTGTTGAGGAATTTGGGTGTGAAATAATCACCTGTCTCCATGTCTTCTGTTGTGCAATTCTGTGACTTCAAACACCATATTTTACTCCTGACTCCTAATGAAAAGGGTAGGAGAAAAGGTCATCCATTATAAATCCAACCTGCAGATCTAAATAGAATATAATTGTAGGGTTGGTGAGCACAGGTGATGTCGCAGAATTAGATTTACACAACTCTAATGTAACAACAATTAAGGATTTAGTATATACCTTTATAGCAGATAACAAAGTTAGATTATATGATTTTAACAGCACTTAATCAGTATCTGAGTATTAGTCAATTAACACAATGATCTAAAGAAATTTGCTACAACAGAAACAGCTGCTTAGTTAAAGATTCATGAATGGCAAGGTTCACCTGAGACTTACTGCAGGATCCTGGGGGGTTTCTCAATCCAGTCGCACACTTCCAAATACCACCTAGAGTGAATTACTCACCCGACTCCCTCATCGGCGTGTGTCTGCAGATGAGCTTGTTCCTGGAGGAGTCGGTGCTGAGATGCACCTTTGCATCTCAGGGGTACCCTGAGAGGTGTCCCAGCTCAGGGGGAGATCAAGGGTGCAGCCCGCTGCGGTCTCCAGAGAGCTCCAAGAGTTCTTGTTTGGGACCGCTGTTTATAGGATTGTGAGGCCATTGTCTTTTGGTCAGGTTTCCAGTATTCAGGTCTTCGCCAATTTGTTTAGGAATCAGGCTGCACATTCCCCCTCCCCTTAATTGTGTCCTTGTCAATTAGCCACACCACAGGGCCCGGACGCAGTCAGAGGGGAGGCCTNTTGTCTGCAGATGAGCTTGTTCCTGGAGGAGTCGGTGCTGAGATGCACCTTTGCATCTCAGGGGTACCCTGAGAGGTGTCCCAGCTCAGGGGGAGATCAAGGGTGCAGCCCGCTGCGGTCCCCAGAGAGCTCCAAGAGTTCTTGTTTGGGACCGCTGTTTATAGGATTGTGAGGCCATTGTCTTTTGGTCAGGTTTCCAGTATTCAGGTCTTCGCCAATTTGTTTAGGAATCAGGCTGCACATTCCCCCTCCCCTTAATTGTGTCCTTGTCAATTAGCCACACCACAGGGCCCGGACGCAGTCAGAGGGGAGGCCTGATCATCCGAGGCCTGTATCGTATAAACAACAGGTGCTAAAGGNAAACAACAGGCGCTAAAGGGAGCGAGGCAGGAGTCAGGCTTCACTGCACTCTGTAGGTAACAGAGGAATGGTGTCAAGATGACTTTTCCTTTGGTTATGGAGAAGAAAGATATGAGGCCCCATATTTATTAGGTAAAGTGACTGAGCTGTAGTCCAGCTCAGATTCCTTCATTACTGCCCACGATAGATTTCGTGTGAGTGAGCTCTGCCTGGGGCCCCCTTGCTAACAAGCTGTCCGGTTCAGGGAGCGATCACACTGAGGCCTGCTTTGGCTCACAAACCTGAGCAAGACTTCTGCCAAGTACAGGAGCAGAGCATACCCATCACACGGTACAGGAGCAGAGTGTACCCGCCACAGGTGAATTTCACAGTTATCAAACTAAACACTGAGACTGGGAAATAGACTCGTTCGGTGACTTGGTAGGGTTTTTGTCCCTGTCATTTTGTTCTGGTTTGACTAAGCTACGTAAGTTCTGAACTTCAGCCAAAACTTGAAGAAATGTTTTAAGTGATATTCCCACGTGTTGGTTCACATGCCTTTTAAAAATACTTTCAATAAAAACTTTGTTCCCAAGATTTAAGCAGTTCTGCTTTGCTGTCTTCTGAAAGTTTGTCTTTTGAATTTTGCAAGATGCATAGATCTGGGGGAGTTGGTCTGCTGTCCATGGCTAATGCCAAAGCTGTCCCTCCACAGAAGCCACACTGTTCCTGTAGATCTAATTAGTTTACCTTTTTTGTTACATCTTTAATTGCAACAGTGCTGCTTGTGAATGGCCTCCTAGACCATTGCATCCTAGTTAAGGACAGAGCAGTAGCAATGATTCACATGTGCGCTTAATGTGTAGGTGTATTTTCCTCTGTAGTATTAGATGTCAAATCATGTTTTAAAAGCTGAGTGGTATCTGCTTGTGTGATTTTTTTTATTATTATTATTATTATTTTTCACTAATTCTCCTATTCAGTGAGTGAACACTCAAATGGAGAAAACTACAAATTCGACAAATATTCTGAGGTTTCTTTAGTTATTTGTGGATAGAGAAACTTTCATGTGCTAGTTTTCTTGAATACCCTTCACTCAGCAGCTTAAATTTTTGCCATACTTTGTATCCCAAAGTTTGTATTTAAATAGGAATCTAGTTTGGCTTTGTATTTATTTCTTTTTTAAGACTGCTTTAAAACCAATATTTCTTGAACTGCGATTTATATGATATAGTCAAACTTAAATGATAATTAGGAGCATCAATTCATACACTTTTTTCTGAATCTTTTGATAGATCAGATTGTCCCATTTCTAATGCATAGGCAGAATTACAGTATGTAATCCGGGCAGACATTGATAAGATTCAGAATGTTTAAAAATTTGGGGATGGGAAAGAGAACTGGCATGACAGCTAAACTCTGAGCAGCAAATTGCAGCAGAAATTTAATAGTAGTACTTTATTTTTGCTCAGATTCATCAAGTCAGAGATGGAGACCACACCTGAAGCTTATTTATGATGCTATTCACAATGAGTTGTGCTCCCCCTCTCGCCCCCTGGCAGGGATTTCTTAGCTTAATTTGCCTGAGTATTCCCACTAATTAATAGCAGCTCTTTTTAGATCCTCAGGCACGGTTCTCAGTCCTGCACTTTTGTCATCCAACCTCCTCTAGTGGCTCACGCTTACCTCTCCAAGCTACGATACCAACTTTGTACTTTTCATTTCCCTGCACTCCAGTGCAGTTTCTCAGTGTGGACTGTGGCTCCCATATTTACTAGTTTTTGCTGTCTTTGCACAGTGACAGCATTAGCACATGAAGTTAAAGCCTGGAACTGCTGCTCTCTACATGCAGATCAATTTGCAACAAATCATGTATTCCTGTGTATACCTGTTATGCAGTTTGCAAGCTCTGTCTTACGAGGTATTCCACTCACATCAGTACCACTAATTATTGTTTAATCTGAGCCAATATTTGGCTGCAGTTGCCATTTCAGAAGAACAGTCAAATCGGAACAGATTCTCGGCTTCTATTGAGAAGTTTGTCTGAACTGCTGGAACTCTCCCGCAAAGTCCAAGTAGACGGCCATCTCTTCTGATTTGTTAGTAAAAAATATTACCAATGCCTTTTATTTAAAAAATATTATTTTTTTTGTTTGAAACAGAAGCATAATGCAAATCTGAAAGCACTAAAGCCAGTCAAACTAGATACTGAGGTAAGATGCTATCATTTTAGTAAAAAAAAAAAAACAAAAAACCTTCAAATTATTTTTTCCTTGTGTCTGAAGAATGTATTTTCATGTGCCATAAATATTGTTACCATTTACAGGAACAGGCAAAAATTGCAAAACTTGGATTAGAACTGCATCTGCTCACATCTGATGTAGATTCTGAGACAGAGAAATGGGAGGATCAGGAGAATGAGATTGTGCAACATGGGCAAGGCATGTCAAGTATGGCTTACTCCATGTATTTATTTACCAGGTAATTATGCTGCATGCAGTATGTCATATTCTCAGTGGGGAGAAGAGAATTAAATGCATTTATAAGAAATAAGACAATTTTGTTTTCAGAGTATAAGTATTGGGACACAGTCAGAAAGAAGCTTTAATTTCTATCCTTACACTTTATAAATTATTGTAAACTTCTAAACTGTTTGATAATAAATTAGTTTTTTTTTTGTGTTTAAGTGCTAAACATCTGTTTTGTTACAGAACAACTATTTAAAGATCTCTTGCGTAGGGAAAATATTTTAAGAAGGATGGTCATAAATATTTTCAAAACTAAGGGAATTAATGCACAGGTATATAACTATAGATCAGAATTACTGATCTTTGCTGTACTGAAGGGTGTTCTGAAATTTGCCTACACAATGTCAGCCTCTTTGAATAATTTAGGATTTTTTGATGAAAAAGTAGAGACTAATCTTACCTAGTAGTCCAGTAATATTTAGTATGCAGAGACTCAGATTTCTGTCTTGTTCAGCTGATGAGAACTGAACAATTTCTGCCAACAGTGCTTTAGTCACTAAAACATTTATGGAATATTTTGAAATGGGGCTTCTGTAATAAGTTGTGCATAAGCATCTTCCAGAAGACTGATATTTTACAGTTCAGTGGTGTTAATGCTTACGTAAGTGGAAGACCTACAGTTATACTTTCTGAGATAGAGTGCTTAAATAAATAGGTAAAACATTTTAATCAGTAACTGACTAATCTGTTTTTGTTTTGTTTTGTTTTGCAAAAGCACTTTGGTGTTACCCAGCTTTATGACTTAATTGTCTGTGGTCCGCTATTCATTCTGCGCCCTCGTGTGTTCATTTTCCAGCATCACGCTGTCACCATTCAAATACAGCTTAGTCACTTCTCTTAACTATGACAAATTGAATATTAGTACTTCACTGTCTTTACTGGTAGATTTTCTACTTTCAATAGTTAGGTATATTCTGTAGTTGATAAGATTTTAGCATACCCTTTTTCATTCTTGTAATTTTCAGGTCCTCCTGTGTTTTGCAGAAATACTTCACTCTAGAAGAGAACAGAGGCTTAGTTACTGGCACAGGGGGAAGGGGAGCACACAACCTCTTTTCTAACCGATAAATGAGATGAGATTCCTTTCCAGAGTCTACACATCAAAGAGTATATCGGTGTACACTTCTTTTCAAATAGAATGGAAGGAGTGTTATTAGGATGCTAGCTACTGAAAATGTATTGCTACTGCAGCATGCAGGCTTATATTAATGGGGGGGGAGACTGAGAGACTATAAATTGTGCAAGTAGCCAGCAAAATAGTCTGCAGTCTACACATACCATATATTCTGTTTTCATTGTTTCCCACAGAGGAGAAGGACTTCTGAAAACTACTCAAGATTTATTTCATCAAGCAGAGGTAATATATTTTTAACAAAGTAGGAGTTAGGGATTGTGAATGAAGAACAAAATGCAAATTTAACTCTTTGATTCCTTATACGTGAGTACAGAGTATCAGAAATTGACTGGCAACTGTAGTTTTTAAGCAGCATAACTCTGGTACTTTCTGAAAGCTAACATTCCAGTGTTCTGGTGGGAGCTTTAATAAGACATTACTTAAACTGAGATTCCAGTTAGGAATGGGAAACATAGTGGCCTTCGGTGCAATAGTTTTCTTCATTGTGTCAATTAGTTTAGTCCCTGGTGGTGTTAACAGAAACTCCATCCCAGTTGGAGCAGCAGTATTGTATTGGGAAAGGAAGATGTAAAAATATGAATAATACGAATAAAAGACAAGGGACCAAATGAGGGAACATAGCGTGACATTTCCAAGATATGTATGTTTAACAGGAGACCGGTTACCTGTGTTAGGACAGTAAGCAAACACGGCAGGGTGTCATCTACCCACAAAACTTTTGCAAGCTGCTCCAGTGCAAAAAATAATTGGATATCGGTTTTTTTCATATGTAAAGGGAAAACCTTTAAACTTTGCTTATCTGGGAGAATGGCAATTTGTAGTGTAGGTTTTTACTTCAGAAGTCACTGCAAACTTGTTAATTATAAATGTATGCAACTCACGCAAATATTTCCTGTTACACTTTTACTTCAGAGTACACTATTATTAAAACAAAAGGGAAAAAGAGCTTCCTCTTTCATGGTGGTTCATTTGGTTCATTGTTTTTTACACGCTTTTTCCACTTTCAGATTTTTGCAGCAGAGGGCATGAAGCTTGCTTCAACTCTTCAAGCCTTTTCTGATCAGGTGATGTATGATAACTGAATTAGCCATTCAGCTTATGACTTTAATGATACTGCTTAAAGGCTAGTTGTTTTGTCTTCTCCATTAACTTAATATTGGAGTCTCTAACAGAGTGGTTTTGTCTTCCTGAAATACATTTCAGGTACATGATGATGACAAACATTTGCTTCTGTTGGAAGCTGAAAAACTGATCCCTATGTGCAAGCAGCTCCAAATAACAGCAAAAGCTTCTGTTCAGGGTAAAAGTGCTACATTTACAAAGGTAAAGTAAAACTTATATACGTCCCTGAAAATAAAACCTAACTTGTTTGGAAATATAGTAACTTACTAATTTATGCTCCTGATAAAACATTAAACAGTTAATGACAGCTGAATTTCTTTGATTGACAGAGGTCCATAAAAATTAACGAGTACAAAATTTTATAATGTTGCGGAAACATTTAAGTTGTTCTGCTATGCAATACATCATTGTTGCCATTCCCCATGTAGAAGAGGAATTTACTTCAACTTGAAGTACTATTTTGCACTTAACATGTTTTGAGAAGCTGATGTGCAAAGTATAGAGGAACACTAAGAACTGTTCCTCTTGAAGAAAATGTTTTGTCTATTGTCTCACTGGTAACTGTAACCCAAGCCATTTACTGCAGTATCTTCTGTTAGGAAAGGATGTTCTTCAGCACAGGCGCAACTGTTTTCTGGACTTTTTTTTTTTTCCACTAGCAGAGCAGGGCTTCAGTGAAGTTTATCCTGACCCCTTCATTCATGCTGAGAGTTGGAAAGGAGGCAAAATATGATACACTGGCACCCAGCATACATGGAAGCCTGCAGGTGGATAGTTTGGACAGTATTACTTTTCAGGCTTATATGACTATTTTCTTAAGGGAGCATGCATATCTGAATTTTGTGTAACTGGCCTAGATTTATCATTAATATTAATGTTTTAAGGAACAGTTCCCCCTACCAGTAGCTTATCAACTTACAGAGTCTAAGAATCAGTACAATAAACCAGAGGATTTTTTTCCTTCCTATTGCTAAAAATACTGAAATTACCATTTGGGTTCTGGATTTCACTGTTAGTAAAGAGTTTACAGAAAGGTTTCCCAAGACAATGATGTTCATGGACTGCTTTAAAAAAAAAAAAAAAAAAAGTGGAAAGATATCCATAGACGACTACTACACTGCTTTTTACTGCTGAGAACTTTTTTCAAAGAACTTGTCAACATCTCCCTCAACTTATCCACTAGATAGATAGAGGTGCTGGAATTTTATCATGGTGAAACTGAGAATACTCCGCTGAATAATATGAGATGGTATTTACTTACTGCACTTACTGTACTTTACTTACTGTAACCCACATAACTTTATTTGGAGAAGTACAAACTGTAGTTAAGTGTACCTAACAAAGGACTTAAGTGCTGAAAGCATTAATGAAGGCAATTTGTATTACCACCACTGCAATAATTATTGTTATTCTCATGTTATTGATGCTTTACATAAACATAACAAATTCCAAACCCCAAAGACTCTATTACTGAAGTACATGCTTGCTTCTCGGAAGGTAGAGAGTCTACCCTACACTGCCCAGTTTATTCTGCTATTACTCATTTGTTATACACAAACTTGTACATAGCTGCCATAAAAGTTTCTGCATTGTTACCATGATAACTAAATCTACAAACTTTAGCAGTGAACGGAGGTCAGGCTTGTTGAAGAATAGCAGTAGGATCTGTTTTTCTGTGCACTTCGGGGGGGATGTTTGTTTCCAATTAGCTATGTAAGAGATGGTTCAATTTTCTAGGAGGGACAGCTGAGTTCTGAAACAGGCTAGACCATCCAAGCTAATCAAAACCAAACTGAGCACCTGAGGGCTACTGCTTGGTGTGTTTTACACTCTCTTGCTAAATAAATGGGAACTCCAGTCTCTTTATAGCTACGTAGCGCTATCAAATTAATGTTTCTGGACAACCCAAACTTGTGACCTGTGCTGAGTGTTATACTTCAGGCTTAACTAAATCTTGAAGCATTCAAATTTAACTTTTAGTGTAACTCATACCAAGGTAAGGCTTACCTGACGCACTGCTTTCTAAATCATGCTGACAGGACATTAAAAAAAGAAAAATATGAAAAATTGTGATGAATCATGCTTAAATGATAAGAGCTCCTTTCTGAGACACTTATACTACTCTCTAATATTACATTATTTTTAGTTCCTTCTCCTGAGGTATGTATCATTCTCTTCTGCTTCCCAGCCCAAGTCTTGGTTTACCAGAAGGGATGCTGTTGCTTTATGAACACTACTGAGAAATGCAAAATGGCTAAACCTTCTGATTAGAAGAGAGATATTTATGAAGGACAAATATCATTCATTCAAGCTCAAAATAGATTATCATCTCATGTACTAAATAGTTGCTTGACAAAAGTAATCAGTGGTCTTATCCTACTGTACTTACCTTGTTTAGGTTGATGCATGCATTCAGAAAACAAGGAACGTGATGACTCTGTTATGTCAACTTCTTCCACTTTGCAGCAAATTAATGAGAAAGGTACTTAATTCATCTGCAGTATTTTAAAGTTTTGGGGGTTTTGTTTGGTTGGTTTTTGTTTGTTTGCCTTTTAAAATACATCTTCTTTGTATACAGAATAAAGCAGGAAACGGCTATCTTAAATCTGCTCCACCATGGAGAGAAGACAGAATACGAACTGGTACAAATGCACACGCTCCAGAAAGGAGAGCTGAAACATTTGGCATCAAGTCTTTGGAAAATCACGTGGCAAACATGACATTTTTAGAGAGCAAGTAATTACAGCACTTACAAACACAGGAACTCCTCTAGAAAATAACGCTTGCTGAAGTTTCAATATTGCTTTCATTTGTGGAAAGTCAAACCAGGTTACTTTGAATTAAAACTGTTGACCTTTGTCACATCTAATAGATGTCCCATTACTTAACAATTACAGCACCAACTAGTGTAATCATTATGTATTTTTATAATGTGAATGAATTTCCTACGCTATTGATACTGGTTTTATAATTAATGCTTATGAATGTCTTAATGGATGTTTCCACCCAAAGATGCTGCTAATAGACATTGCCCATAAAGAACCTTGTGCCGAATATGCTACATGTAACACTACTGCTGAAGTCTGTAAACTCGTCTCTGGCCTATTTCAGTCTCTGAACTTATAAAGCCCGATCAGGAATATAGTCTGAAAGGCTGTGGCCTAAAGCACTGAAATGTTACCTTAGTTTTGAGTTACACCTGCACTGAAGTGTAGTCCTAGGAAAAAACACTCTTGCAATAGCTCGACACTGAATCTTAATTTTGTTGACATGATTCATTTTTCCCAAAGTGTATCTCTAACTGATTAATACTCTTGACTCAATACCTTTTTCTTTTACTGTCTTTATTTGTAGATAGCTATTGTTGCTTCCTTTTTGATTAAAACTTACTGAGCAGAATTTGAATTGCATGTGGAACCACTGAAGTATTATGTAGACTTTACATTATAGCATTTAAAATTGAAGTAAGTAGATACTGATTATGACAAACTTCTGTAGAAAGGGCATTATTTGACTTCAGGATGCTATGAAAACATAACCTGGTGTGAAATACTTGTTTTCAAGTTTATCTGCTCTTTGTACACAGGCTCGTGTTGCATTTTATTTTCAATCCGCCTTTGTCAAACTCCATGTTGTATTAGTTCAGCTAAATTACATGACAGCTAAATTATGTGAGTTTTCTGTATGTATTATGCTTGCACCGAGCAGAAGCAAAGAAGCCTGTGGAACACAAACACTCTCCAAAATATCAATCTGTGCATATTTAAAAGCTTGTTGTAGTATTAGAATTGGGAAAAAGAGAAAGCAAGTTTTCATATACAAACTATTTGAACTGTTTTATTCTTGTATGAAACAAGTGTTTTAAGTTCCACTTTTAAAAACAGACACACAGGCCTTTCAATCCCATGGAAGTTACAGTGTACAAGTAGCTTATTTAGTATCAAATACAGATGATGGCTGTGTAATTAACTTCACGAAGAATTATTATGACGTTTCAACAAAACTTCCTCATACTCCTGCTGTGTCAGAAGTCCTTGAGTTATACTCTTGCTCTCTTCAAATTTGGGTAGAACCACTGCAATGTATCCCTCAGTTGATGGCTAAAAAGCAAGACTGAAGTTAGTAGCAAAATAAAGGTTAGAAAATAAAAAGCAAGAAAGTTTCTTACCTTTTCTTGCAAAATAGCTGGATTGCTAAGAATGTTTTCATTCACTTCTATCAGTCGCCCTCGTATACAACTGCAAAAGTATTTGGATTCTGTAAAAGTGCACAGTGTGTCAGGCTGTGGGAGGGACAAAAAAGGGAAAAAAAATCCTTACCTGTAAACGGTGTATTCTTCTCCATCTGTTGATGATATCCTGCATAGTGGGGCAAGTTCTGTTAAAAACTGAGCTCCCTGCATTTGAAAAAAAAAAAGAATACATATATATATATATACATACATACACTTTTAGTTACACAGGTCTTCTTAAAGTATCATCAGCATCAGCAACATAACAAGTTTGTGAGCTTCAGAACAAAGCAAGGAAGCGCGATAGTTACAGGTCATTGCAATTTACATAGTTTTGCTTCTCTACAGAAGAGAAGAGGACAACTTTGTGCACAAATGGAACAGAAGCTTCTAAGAGCTTACAAATTTACTCATAACTGGTTCTTGTGGAATAACAGGCTTGTAGTTTAATGATATTCTAATAAGCAAAAAGAGGAGAAAAACATAGCTCAGTTAACTTTAATATAAGCAGGTTTTAACTACACATTTGAAAGCCCACCATGAAGAACTGAACTAGTCCATCTGCCGTCTAGGTCTATTTGACAAAAACAGTAGTCTCCAAGTCCTTGGCATTTTGGTGAAAACAGGTTTTTATCTATTAAGGGATGTTTAAGTCCCTCTATATACTATGACAAAATGACTTAAAAGAGACTATTAGCATTGGTTTGAGCAGCGCTGTAAGCCACCAGTGCTCTAGGATCACTGTAACACCCTGGCTGGGACTCTCTCTCTTGAGAGAGTCTGAATTATTTAACTACGGAGGGGGCTTAAAATAAAATGCAAAGGTAACTTGCTAAGTTTCACTTCTAGAAAGGACAGAAAGTCTCAGGCGGTTTGAGAGATTAAAATGAAAGTCAACCAAATCAAAAAGCCATACCCTTTTTGACTTCCCAGAGACCTTATTCTGAAGTCTGCTACAGTTGGGACTGATTTGGTAATTAATACTTTTAATTGTTTTTCCATTTTGAAGAAGAGGGTGGGCTTCTGCCAAGGTGATGACACAGATTCTGCAACAAGAGTTATAATTATTATGCTGTAGTTGTGAAAAGCCGTGCCCTTATGTACTCTAAGCAAGCTCCACCACCTTCTCTGCCAATACTGGTATGGTAGGATTTAAAGCTGCTACTGATGCTTGATTCTTGGGCTGCTAGTCTAAAATGCTAGCAAGACTTTCGCTGTTGGATGCTCAATCTTCCACAGTTTGTAGTGGAAATGTAGTGCCTCTGTAGTTTGGTAGGAAAGTTAAGCTGATAGTTCAAGCTTACTGCAGCCGAGTCACAGAATAGGCACCCAGCAGGCCCAGTGACAGCATGGAGGTTGAGCAGGGTAACCTAGAAAATTATTTACCTGAGCTAATGATGAAGGAATTATGGTAAGTATTGCCTGTGGATATGAGAGAAATTTTAGTTTCCTACTTAGAAAAATGCCAGCTACTGGACCAAATTGGACTTGCTTTCTTCAGAGCATCTTACTTGAAGTCTGCTGTACCAAACTGAATGAAAATTGACCTAAAGCAATCCACACAGAAGATGCTTTATGGTGAGATACTAGGCTGGGTCATCAAAAAGAGTAAACTTTGTAATTACACAGAACCCGAGCTTTTAAATAAGCTAGAGCTGTTTTACCCAACGCTGCACCCCGTGCGAGCAGACTCGATTCACTTGTGCTGTGACAGCTGAAGTAGTTACTTTAAGACGATGAAGTAAGGCCCGGTATCGGTATGCTTTTGAAGGAAAACGCTGTAGCAGAAGGCAACGCTTCTCAGAATAGCCAAAGGTGGGGCTGGGGGCTGGCAGGGGCATTACAGCAGATGCATCCTCCTGCGGTCTGGGCTTTAGCCAACCTGCTGCTCGCATTTCATCTTTTTCTGAAGGGGGATTCTCTCTCGCCACGAAACCGGAGAGCTTAAGACAAACCCAGCTGTGGAAGATGAGGCCTAACCTCATCCCTGTGTTAAGGAGCGTGCAAAAGACCCGGGGACTGACAGAACCAGCGGCAGCGGAGGGGGCACGGGGCCAGCTCGGGCCGTGCAGCGCCCCGCGCGGGGCAGCCGGGTCCGGGCGAATTCCTTCAGCGCGCCCCAAGGCTGCGGCCCCGCGGGGAAGCTCAGCAGCCCCGGGGTGCAGAATAACAGAGCGATCTTTGCGGACGTTTGAACGAGCGTTTAGGTATTTATTTCCTCCTCCCCATATCAAGTGTTGAAACTGGTGTCAATAGGAAGGTTTTACAGTGGACAGCTGGGTTCCTAGTATTTAGCACAAGTGTTAGCACATCCCTCCTTGCTGCTGCTGCTGCCGCCAGACCCGACGGCCGCTCGCCACCAACACCTCAGCGCGCTACAACGCGTGAGAGGGCGAGGCCTGGCTGTTCTGGCAGCCGGCAAGCAAGTGCCAGCNAAAGCAAACGAAACGCCCCGGCCGCCTGCCCCGCGCCACTCGCCTGTTGGAGTGCTGCAGCACGCAGAAGTCCTCGCACGGCCGCCCCTTCACGTCTGCAAAAGGCCACAAACACCGGTGAGCGCCGCGACCCCCGGTCCCCCCCGGTCC
>VXAA01004887.1:154390-175732 GCA_013399115.1 Anseranas semipalmata | reverse complement strand
GGGCGGGAAGGGGAGAGGCAGCGCCGGGGGCCCCAGCAGCAGGGACGCGGCGCGGTCGGAGCGGGCCCGGGGGAGGCCGCGGGGCAGCTGGGAGGGCAGGGCCCGCCCTGGGGAGGAGACGGCTCCGGGGGGCTCGTCGCGGCCTTCCAGTACCTGAAGGGGGCTGCAGGAGCGAGGGGGAGCGGCTCCTGGTCAGGGAGGGGGGCGGTAGGACAAGGGCAACAACAGCTTTGAACTAAAAGAGGGTGCGGTTAGATTGGGTATGAGGAAGAAATTATTTCCTATGAGGGCGGTGAGGCACTGGCACAGGTTGCCCAGAGAAGCTGTGGATGCCCCATCCCTGTATGGGGCTTTGGGCACCCTGGTCTGGTGGGAGGTGTCCCTGCCCATGGCAGGGGGGGGGAACTGGATGGGCGTTAAGGTCCCTTCCAACCCAAACCGTTCTGTGAGTCTATGAAAACACTGAGAAAACAGCACTTCGTTCAGTGGTTTATTCTTTCTAGCACACAGCAATACAGTAGTATCTATAATGATCAGTATATGCACCAAAAACAGTTTAAGTAAAAACACATTTCATGAAAGCACCTTTTCTGCCTCTTTTGTGGCAAACAGAATGACCCAGCTTTTCACAGAAGTTGTCATTACACTTGACCCTAAATTCAGGCAGCAGGAAAGCCACTCAGATTTACATTTTAGCCTTGAGTGAATTGTAAATAAATACAGTCCATTGTGTTCCTGCAAGACACCTGACACTGCTCCAGGCAGCAGAGAGACTGAGCCACTCCAGCACAGACTGCCTCGTGTTTATTTTAACTCTTGCTGCACACAGGGGCTTCACCTGACACCATCAAGGCCAAAAACATCAGCAGGATATGTTGCAAAGTCACTTTGAATCCATGCTGATTTGTCTATTCTATTTACCCAAGCCTAGCACAGGCACTACAACTGCACATAAAGTTAAGGTCCGTACCGTAATTAACATACAGGAGGATGCACAAAAAGATGCTTTCATTGATCAGTCACAGATGTCAGGCACGATACCACAAGCTGCTGCAGACATACGTGCATAAAAACAAAAGGCTGCTTAGCGGCTCTGCCCCATCAGTTTGCCAACCCACGAGAACTTTCAATGCAAGTGCATTCACAAAGTAGAATCTCTGCTTCCACTAAAGGCTGCCAACAAAAATGTCAGTCAGTTTTGTCACCTTGGTGGTACGAACCTACAGCAAGTTTCAGTCCTTGGTTTTCTGTTAGCAGTGTGGAACTGCACCCAGGATGAACATAGCGGAGCACAGAGCCCATCTGAAACGCTCACGGCTAGCTCACCTGGATTTCCTGCCCACACGGTCCGCAGGCAGCTTTGTCATGTTGCTACAGCAGCAGTGCATTTGATATGCAGGTATTGTAACGTCAGTTTATTACATTGCAAGCCAGCCAAGAACTACACCTTTCAGCCTGTGCTCCCTGTGAGATCTATCCCCGTCGTTGAGCCACCAGCCTGAAGACAACACAAACAGCAGGCCACGTGCCTGCGTCCCCCTTCCTGCCCACTGGATGGGCAAGAGAAGTCCAGCTGAACTTGCAACGATTGAGGTCCGAGGCTGCCAGAAACCACAAACTAAAGTCCAGAAGCGAACTGAGCCAGGACCCACCCAAGTCCAAAAGGACCAAAGACCTGAGCACGCCTGACTTCTCTGATGCCCGAGGGTGTGGGGCAGGAGGCAAAAGACAATCAGCAGTGCCCAAGCCCTACCAAACCCACTGGCATCCAGCAAGGTTGTGCATTTCAGCACAACAGAGCCGAGAGAGGGGCACGGAGGGAAGGGGGAAGAGAGGACTTGCTGCATGTTTTGCCCAGGAATGCAGCTTACTGATGAGGAGCAATACAGGAGCAGAACTGGGACACATCCCAGAAAAGGTGAGACTGGCTTAGGACAGGATCAGGTCAGACAGCTCCAGAGGGGACACGTCCAACTGCAATAAAGAGATCAAAAAGAGACTTCCAGAGGAAAAAAAGCTGCCACGTTCTGAGATCTGGACTGACTGGGACTGCTCAGAACGAAGGCTGGTAGAGGAGAATGCACTCCTCAAGGTACCAAAAGCTTCCGTTTTGAGGTGGGGAGGTGTGGGGGTGTTGTTTTAGAGACTTCATTTATTTGTTTCTCTGAAGAAAGCAGCGATGCGCACATGCCAGAAACTGAACAGCTCTCCATAAGCCAGAGATGATGGCATTGAAGCACTAGGGGTAGCGAAGGAAAGAGGAAGATCAGCAGCTGGGCTTTACATTTTAGTTATGACAAAGTCTAGAAATGATCACAGCACGGGCAAGGGCAGAAGTGTCATAAGAATTCATATTGTTGGAAAAAAACTGAAGATACTTTCTCTTCAGAGCAAGTTCAAGTGAGTAGTTTATGAGCAGGGAAAAGAAGGGAAGCAACAGGTGGGATAGATGTCATGTTTGTCATACAGCTACTCCTAATTCAAGCTTGGGAACACTAGGATAAGACTGCTATAACAAACAGTAACCAGAGGTAGCACAGAACGGCAGATCAAGGAGATGCTACGGAAATGCAGCAGATGGCTCTTGCACCATGGCATGACTCCTCCGCACCACAAACTGCAGAATTCCTTCTGGCAGACTGCATCTGCTCTTTCTTTAGAGGTGTGCTTTGAGGAAAGTACAGAGGCCTAACCAAAATACGAAGCATAGAATAAAAGGAAAAACAAAATGTAAAGTGCTTGATGAAAGGAAAGAATGCACCTGTATTTTGTCAGTATTCTTGTTAGAGATGAAATGGAGTGCTCTAAAAGAGAAGCCTGTTCTTCTCTCCAAACAACTGCTCACCAAGCCAAAAAAAACCCCACAGGTTCATATACATGCAGGTTTGGGGGAGTTGGTAAGACCCCACCACACCTTAGCGCTGCCCTCAGGATGCCTTAGCTTTAGAAAAAGCTAAAGCAAGCCTGCCTTTCTCTGCCTCCTGACTTGAAAGGGAACAAGAAAAATACTGTTTCAAACGCCTTGATCGAATACTGACTACAGGAAAATGCAAGGAACGAGTTTCCTTTGAGGCTGAGGTCCTCCCATACGGGTCAGGCAATCTGGGGAACGGCAACATGCTCTGCTGGCTCCTGCTCTGCCCACGCTGCTTCCAAAGAGAAAAAGGGAACAAGGGAATTGCCAGCACAAGTCTCCCAGCCTTAAGACTAGCGATCTCTTGCACGACAGGCAGTGAGCTTTATTTGCTCCTTTTTCTTTTGCTCATAATTTAGATGCAAAGGATGTTTTACTGAGCTATTTTTTTTTCCTTCTATATTCTTCTACAATTACGGAGAGATTGATATGATTTGACCTTTTAAAAAAGCACAGAAATGAAGTTCAAGCCATTGCTTATTCTACATTTAAAAAAATTGTAACAATTCTCCACAGAAAACTCAGAAAAATCTATTCTTATGGAAATTCTCAATATGAGCTCTGACACTGGCATTAAAACCTTAACGGATCTCTGCTAATTATTTCAGCTTGCTCAAGGAACGTTGATAAAACAGTGTAACAGTTAACCTGAGTAAGGACTGAAGGAGGAGGAAAAGCTAACAGTCATTTCTCAGCGAGTTAAAATAAAAATATTTCAATTCATTCCAAACATCTATTTCTGATGTGACAGAATAGTACTGGCTTTCATTTTCTGACAGACCAACATATGCCAGACTGATTTAACTTGTCCGACATGGTATTATCAAATACTTCCTCTTTGTTCAAGTTTTTTATTCAGCTGATTATTTGAAACGGTGGTAAAGTTGAATCAAAAGAAAAAAAATAATCTGTTTATTTCTGTTTTGTTTTCTTTAAGCTAGCCTATCTTCTTATTTATTGTGTAGAAGTTGAGACATGACAATGTAACATTCACATTTCCTGCAAATGCAGGATTCTGGTTGCTGAGGTGTTTTGTTTTGTTTTCCCTGCCCTCAAGACAATTGTCTTCTTCATCTTTCCTTCCTACAGTTACTTTCAGGGTGGTTAAAATATTAAGACCGTAGGACAGTAAGCTCAAACTACATACTTATGTATACACTGGTTATTCTTAATATGCTGCTTCCCTATATGTGTGCTGTCAAACATTTTTTGCTTTCTGGATCTTTCAGCTTTAGTTGTTGCAAAGAATGTAACTGTTTAGCAAGCACAGGTTTATTGTGTGTAATCGTGCAGAACTAGAACTAGTCAGCTCTCCCACTCAGCTCATTTCCCAAAATAAATCAAGACTTAAGAAAGCTGTCGTAGTAAATGACTATTTGTCTCAGCCTGTAACACTACTCCCCTCGATATCAAACACCGTAATACAACTCTGCCATTTCAGGCAGCATAAATGTGATATAGCACTACTTTAAAAGTCTTTTTAATGGAATTCAAGGGTATTATAGACATAGCTATGCTTTTACGATATAATAGCTGTACTGTTGTTGCTGATTTGAGAAATCAGTGAAGAGTAACTCACCTCAGAAGGGATGAGGCAGGTAAAACATACTTGTTGCAAACACTTAAAACAGGATTTCACATGAAGTCGCTTGGAGCAGAAACCAACTGGAATAGGAAACAAAGAACCCACGAGCAGAGCCACCGCAGAAAGGATGGAGCGGGCTCTGTGCACACAGAGCGGACACAGAAGAGACTAGTCTCCACCAATATACGCACACGCTCCCCACTGCACGTCTGTTCTGCACTGCTCACTGGGCTTTCTATTCACCGATTTTGATTGTGCTAAAATAAGAACCACTGACATTTTATTTCTTTATACCAACAGAACCATTGAAGTAAAAAAAACGCCAATGTTGCATGTAATTACTTACAGTAAATAAAGTCACAAAAAAAGACTAGACGGCCTCCGCCTCTCCCCCCCACGGGTGATACTGCATTAGTAGATTTGGCACTCTCACAATGACTAAGTATGTCTTCCCACAGTACCATATGCAATACTAAATTCTGAGTGAAAAATACTTACAGTTTTCATTTCTATGGGAGGGGAAAAAGGGTTGTGCAGCGGAAAATGACACGAGGACAACAACAAAACATGCCAATAAAAATATCTAGCTATATCAAGCGTACCTCTCCATTATGGAATAGAAAAACTACCACCAGTTATAACTTAACACCAAGCTCTATTCCTGGCAAGATTCCTGGAAGATTACAGGTTTATGCTGAATACAATTTTATGTTCAAACACAGAGATAAGCAGCATTATTCCAAAACCCAACAGAATCCCAGCATTCTGTAACAGGAAGTATCCCCAGCGGCTACATCCATGATCACTAGCATCGTTGTGAAGCATTTCAGGCACCTAAACAAACAAGAAAGTGGTAAATGCCTTCAAAATAAACAGTTATTTAGAACCCAATTCTTCAACCACGAGGCATGCGGTGGTCAAGTCTTACTCCTCAAGATTTTCCTGTTGACAGCATTAATGCTACTCCTTGAATTAGGTGTCACTCAACATGAATAACATTATCAGTCTACTTTCATATAAGCTAGTTAGAGAGAGTCTGTAATGGTCTAATTACTGTCTTCATGATAATTATGCTGATGTCTTAATTACACTCTGAGCAAATGGCTGGCTTATTTACCAACAGATTTAATCGAGCCACACCAAGAATTTTATTCTTAAGAAGATGGTTAAACTTCCATGAACATCCATTAAGTACTTTGTACTTCTGTACAAGTGTACTTCTGAGGCACAGTATAGATTTTAACACAACTCTGGCTTCATCACAAGAAGCACTAATGATTTGCTGCAAAAACCGAACCACATTTGGTGGTGCAGAGAGCCCGTAAGACTGCAAGTTGCACACTATCTGCTACACTAGCCACTGTCAGAAGCAAATGTTTTACTCTGTTTCTGCCTTTACAGGCAGTTAACAACAAAAGTTATCTAAATAAAAGTAATCTTGCACCTGGACATTTAACCAAGCACTCCTCTGTACCTTCGAGTACCAAAATGTATGAAGGGAGAAAAGGTGGAAGAATTTATTTTATGATCAAAACACATTTGGCATTAATTCTTAAACTGTGTTACGTAAAGCAAAGCCACTTACCATATCCACAAGAGCCACATACATGAACAAGCCAGCAGTAAGTGCAAATATCCACATGGAAACATTGTCCGCGTAATGACCAATAAGTATCCCAGTTGCCATTCCAAGGTAGGCCAACATTGCTGACAGAGCATTATAAAGCACAGCTTGCTTGACAGTCATACCAGCTTTTAGAAGTACGGCAAAATCTCCTACAGCAGGGTAAAACAAAACAGGTGGTTACACCCTCAGGTAACTACTGCAGTAGTCATGATTTCTATTCTTTCTTATAAGATTACTAAGCAGGTTTTATGCTGTCATCTGCCTTATAATCAGTGGGACAAAAGAATTAAAAAGCACACATGAAGAATAACACAACTGCAGTAAGTTTACAGCCTTAAAGTTTCACAGTTTTTGGAAGAAGCGGCTTTTAGTGTAGCTTGTATTTAAACAAACATTGCAGTACTTGATACGTATGAACATTCCAAATCAGGTTCTAAAACCAAGTATTCCCACTTAATCACACAAAACAACAGTACCAAGATGATTCTATTGACTATCCTATAATTTTTCTTTGTACTTTTAGTCTAGCTTTCTTAAATTTAGAAAGTCCTCACTAATTTCTGTAAGGGATCAAAATGGCTGAATTTGAAAGAATGACAGATTACCAGTCAAAAGTTTTTCCACCATTCAGAATAGAAATCTGTTTTAAGATCAGTATAATGTATCTAACAGTAAAATAATACAAGTTTATTATTTGGAAATGAAATTGATTCTATATAGAATCAATCTACTTCTCTCCAGTTAACATAAAAGCAGTCTTCAGAGTTGAGAAATTTGTTACAACAGCTTTTCCCACAAGATGTTACAATTAAGATGAACTAGTATGGTGTTATGAACACTGCTCAGCACTAACAGAATGACCCAATTTCTTCCCCAGTTAACTTTAGCTAGTCCAATTTGTCTCAGTATTCCTATGCTAAATTCTTATTTCATGTTCTCTGGTAAAGAAGGTATTTACATCAAGTTTTCTGTGTTAAAAGCATGATTTAAATTTTAAGACATTTTTCTTGGTTGAAAGCAAGTAACATTTGAATCCAAAATACCGGATTTGTAACATGAATTTATTTTGTATACTTGTACTAATGACATTTAGTACGCGTAGTTAATACAAGTTCCATGATTCCCATGGAATTTATATTAAGATGAACAAGACTCAATTCCTCCCATGTGGTAAAACCGGGTATGTTCTCCAACGAAAGTAATTTATTTCTGTACAACTTGATTGTACAGATCGCCAAATACATCTACTTGTTTAATAAATGGTTTGATATATACACATGTTGGTTTACACACACTGTTAATGAAATTGCACAGTCCACTTTCTAGAGGATTAAACCTTAAGAAGTGTAAGCAAATTGTTCTTTCCTCATTCTATACACCAGATATGGCCATGGCCACTAAGAAAGAAATACCAGTTACATGTTCAAAATGCTTCAACAATTGGAAAGATCATTCAACCAAACAGCCAAGTCCTGTTCTCATGAGCTTCACTGCAAAAGGGAATAATACTAAACTTACAACACATGCATTCCTTTAAGAAATTACAGTCATGAATTTATATCACTTGAACTTGAAAGAGAAAGTATTTCTAGGAAAGATTTCTAAATAGTTCCAAGCTTCATTTAGAGCTACTGACATTCTTTGTGAGACTTAACATGAAAAGGAGCATATACTATGCACAAAGGAGTTTGACTAATTGTGATCTTCATTTCAAAAGCACAAACACAAGAATAAAATTAAACAGATGTGACAAAAACAAATTCTGACATGCATTCTCCGCAATTCACAATCTGCATTAAGAACTACAGATGAACTATACAGAACATGTTGTAAATAGCTGCAGGAGACGATGAGTTTTAAAGTTAGTAACAAAGGTGTTTAGATTTTTAAAAGGAAAATTAATTCAGTTCATAAATAAAACATTCTTTTAAATAAGTTAAAGGTATCATTGAGCAGACAGTCTTTCTAATCAACAAATTTTACTGTGCCAGAGAATAAAATAACCTATAATTCTCCAGAGTGCACCTATAAGTACCTAGGTAGCTGCAGAATATTGAAATGTTTGGGTCTTACCTAGCTCGTGAGGTAATTCATGGCAAAATACAGCCACAGAAGTGCTTAAACCACTTGATAACCCTTCAGTAAAGGCTGCTCCTATGAAAAGACAAAAAAAATAAAAAGACATCACTTCATATTCAGTCATCAAGTGCAGAAGCATTGTTGCACATGCTCATGTTAGATTAGGACACATGATTAGTCTCAGTTGACTTTTCTTACGCTTCCGCAAGCATTTAAAGTGTCACTGAACAGTTTTTGTTTAAGATTCATAAATGTCAATCCAAAGCAACGTAAAATCCTCTAATCCTCTAAAGCAAACCAAATTTCACCACATAATTTCTGAACTAAGCCCAATACTGTTCAACAACACAAGCCTCCCACAGAACGCAACACATGCAAATACCATCAGGAAGGGCACTGGTTTTTGGAAGATATAAAGGGAAGGAGGCAGCTCAGCTGCCTCTCAGAGTCTGGCACTAGAAAAAGGCAAGCCAATTCAACAAGTGAGGCCATACAGCCACGGGAAACCAGCAGTGAAAGATCAGGGAGTTCTAGACAGCTTGCACGTGTGGTGAACTACCATACTTTAAGTAGGGAAAAACAGATAAACACGAAGCTCCTCAAATCAGCCTAGCAGTCATCTTTCGTTTTCTCCACTCCTCCTGTCGCTATTTTTCTTACTTGGGCTGCAGCGCAGGAGGACGCAGTGCACAGCAGGACCGACGAGCTGAACCATGACTCCTGTGCAGTACAGGAGGTCCCCTGCTGCATGGGGAGCCTCACCAAGGGGTGCTGCAGGACCACATCTGGCTTCCCCAAGTTCACCTCCTTCCCCAAGTGTGCAGCCAACAAGGACCGCAAAGAGGAAGGTCGGACCAAAGCAGCACAGGACCAGGAAGCCAACATGACCTCCCAGATGAGTAAAATTTGAAAATAATGATGCCTCGCTACAGGAGGAACTCTCCCACCTCCATATGCAGCAGCTAATCTAAAGAACAGAGTCATGACCCTGAAGAGTCATGAAGGAGAAATGAGCTCTGCCCAGCCCAGAATATGCACCCAACACTTCAGATGATCTGATTAAGGCCAGGGCTATAAAAAGGAATTTTAGTGTTAGGCAACTCCCTCCCATGCAGGGTAGATGACAGAGGCAGACCTGCTGACAAGAAGTCCACTGTTTGGAGCCCGCCTTGATGATGGTGTAGAGATACCACCAAAGCTCATCTGCCCCGTCACAAACAGGTACAGACTGCCTAAGAAGAACAGAATGCAAACCACCTTCCTTTTTTTTTTTTTTGCCTGCCTACATGAAGAAGTTCCTTGACCGTACAGAGCTCCAGTATAAAACTAAGCATGAATGCAATTCTTTGTGCCTACTGACAGTCTCTTAGTCAAGATCAAAGTAACACCAGAAATATGGTTACAAACCACCTGACCATGGAAAGGTGGTGGATATGGCTTCTTATGAACAAGCACACAAGACATCACTCTTCTTATGAGAGTTTTCAGCCATAAAGGTAGCACCACTGGGCACACAATCCAGGATGCACCTGAACTGAAGGGGCAACAGTTTCCTGATGGAAGTGATAGAAGAGCCAGCCTGGATTTGAGCTCTCCTTGACCTTCTGCTCACAAACATGAAGAACTGATGGAAAACACAGCAAAAAATGGCAGCTTGTGCTCCAGCGAGCATGAGGTAACTGAGCTGAGAATGCAGAAGAAAGCTGGGAAGGGAAGCAGTAAAATTAGGACTCAATCTACCAGCAGGTACCAACAGCAATCCAAAAAGAAAGCAACAGCCCACAGCAAAGAAGCAACAGCTTACAGATTTAGAAATTTGGAACTGCTCAGATGCATGGGATGAGACTCACCCAGGGGTGCTGATGAAAAGTCACAGCTGTTGAAGTCCCCTGTGTTGGGAAAAGGCTAACACTCCTCACACTGGTGAAGCTGTTCCCAGGATGAAAGAATCCACTTTGGGGTTCAAAGTGGTTGTGAACATTGCTCACGGGCCTACAAGATGATCAGAGGCCTCCCACATATGGCCTAAAAGCTTGAGGAAGCCGGGCTTATTTAACCTCCCCCTCTTCACCAGACTAAGCTGTCTAACAACAGCCTACAAGTCCCTTTAGTGCAGACACAAATGAGGAAGCCTAACTCTTCAAAGCAGTGACGGATAACGTAACAAGTAGAGAAGCTGCAAATCTCAACTCGGGAACTTCAGGCTGGACATAAATAAAACCTTCCTTATTAAGACAGCAGTGCAACAGTAAAAGAGATTGGCCACAGAAGTGGTGGAATCTCCATCTGTGGAGGTTTCCAAGGCTTGGCCATGCAAAGCCATGACTGACCCAAAGTAGTGTTCCCAAGAGTTGTGTTTCAAGCAGAAGGTTTGACTAGATGACCTCCAGGGATCATCCATTTTTACAGTTCTATTTATGAAATCCAATTCAGAGAGGTGCGGTGTGCAAGACTAAAGCTACTTTGATTTAAGACCTCAACAGGAGGATTTCACATTGCACTCCAAAACACTTAGTCATAGCAGTCTACACAGTAATTAACATGTAAGTGACGAGTTCATGCTACTTGACTAGCAAGAGAGGTTATTAGTGAACACTATCAATCTTTTCTGGGCAGTCTGTTTTCTTCCAAACATTGCTTTATAGTTTTTGAGACAGACAGAATAGCGACGGTTATCGCCTAAGACAGAAGAACTCAACAGCATTAAATTGGGCTTCAGCTCCTGAAGAGACTAGATAAGGAAAGAAAAGCAGAAGGTAATTCCCTTCTCCCATGCCAGCATCCTCATTATCTACAAGTTCCTCTATATTATTGCCTTTATACAATGTTTTCCCAGTCTTATCATTTATTAGAAGAAAACTAAAAATACAAGAATCCAGCTAAGTCACTAAAAGTATATCTAATTTTGGGACCACAAAGGCAAGCCAAACAAAACCTGACTGTGTTACAAAGTTCCTAGGTGGCTGATACGGCTGTATACTGTCCAGATTCGTAACAACCAAAGTAGAAGCTTAAATAAGAACAGGTATATATGTTTTTATTTTTCACTGCTAAAAATATGTCTTAAAATGTTAATGCTCAAACTGAAGACAACATTAATATACCTGATTTATAGTATCCCCTCTCAAGACGTTGATTTAATAGTGCTATGGCATTTTAAAATATGCTTAAAGACACCACTTCCCCCCCCCCCAAAAAATATAGGTAAGATAGGTAAGATTAGGATGGAAGTAAACAGTGTTCTGTATTTTAGTTATTTAGTTGAAACTACACAGAAAAGTTCAAATCACAGACCAATTTATACAAATTAGTCAGATGCAACTGTTGCATGCTTTAATAGAAATATAAGCACTTTTAAATCTAATTCCTATATAATTATCACAACAGATTTGAGGAAAAAAACTGATGGAAGTTATCAATAGCAATCTCATGAAATAAACTTAAGTGAAGGCTTATTCTGGCTAAACCTATCTTCACAGAAACATTCAGATCTTCATTTAAATATGCATAAATATTATACAAGTAGTATTGGCATTTTCACAGCATCAAATCAGTGTTTTTCATAATATTTTCAAGCACATCCAGAACTGAAGGAAACCCACATTTCCATTAGTCTGAACAAGCCACACAGCAGGACTTCTAAAAGCTATTACTCTCACTTGTTCAATAAGCTTTTATTAACCTCTCATATTTTTCCTTTCATAACTATCAAATCATAGCTCCTTCCCAAATCTCCCTAATGCTAAGAGATAATTGATTCTGCATGTAATTTGTATGCAAATCCTCCTTCTACCACATCTTCAGTACTGATCTGCTAGGAAATTTATATTCCATGCTTCAACTTTCATAAAAAAAGATTAAATCAGAAGGTCTCTTTTCACATTATTCTTTGAATTGACTGAACCTGAACAACTGTAGATACTGCTGTGAGAAAATAGTTACTATTGGGCTTTCTCCTCAAACAAGAAAGAACTTGTTTATACAATAAAATTCACAAAGACTGTTACTGCTGAACTGACCCCAGTATGCTGTACAAGCTGGAAATGAATCCAAGAGCTATAAAACCACAGATTAGTCTTAATTACTGAAGTCAAGATCATGAAAGACTAGCATAAGAACTAAGGATTACTGATTTAACTTCACTTTATATAACTTTTACCATCTAGCTTTCCTTCCAGAAAGAGGGAGACTCCCAGATCTGACCTTAAATCCAGAAGTCCAAAACATGAACATTTAATCTGTTCTTTTTGTCCTACTTTTGTCTTAAAAGCAGGAAATAGAGCTAAATTTATACATTTCCTACAGAAATGATCTGTAAGCACAAAATTTCTGCTTTACTTGTCACTGATCTGCAGGCTGTTAAACTGGAGATTTTTAATCATTCATTCAGAGCTGCTTCAAGATAAAAGTTTAGCAGTATTTTTTTAAAACCTAATTAGTTACATTCCTAACAAAAGGGTAAGTGACAGCAAGACCTTGCTATAATCACACATGACAAAGCCGCAGTGTCCAAACTAACACTTACCAATCGCTAGGCCATCACTAAAATTGTGCAGTCCATCTCCCATAATCACCATCCATGCCAGAGTTGCTATTCCAGCATCCTTCAGTTCTTCACGTGAGTAGCGCTGACTGTGACTGTGGGGATGATGGTTCTGGTGATGATGATGATGCAGAATGTGATGGTAATCGTGGTGGTGATGACTAAGATGATCCGTCTGTCCCAGAGTATCGTGTAAGTGAGAATGACATTTGTTTCTACAGCCCCTGGATACATATTCATTGTCAACCTCCTCTTGATGAGAATGAGCTATCATGACTTCTTCTTCTTCTTGCACAGCTGGCTGCTGAGAAATGAAGGGCGATGGATCTTGTGAGTCTGTCCCTAGATAGCCCTCAGACCCTGTTACAAAAACCCAGAGTATAATATTATATATTTTTAAGAGTCACCCAGGAAGCAAAGATACAATAAACAAGTTGAATAAATGATGCAGTAAAGAAACAACAAGCAAGTCTGAAAGTTGAGGTTGATAACCCAGCTTCTTGCATCAAGTGTTTCCACAAGCTATTTTTCTTTAGTCAGATTTCTGGAAAAATTCCTGTTATTTCAAAACAACAAAAACATTTTATTTTGTCCCCTAACACTAAAGCAGCCCCCTACAATATGGCCACAAATGCTTTCTAAAAAAGTCAAACTAAGACCCAGTGCAATTTAAGTACAACAGCATAAGGCTCTGCATCTGAATTTCACAGCGTGAAGGCTGTTAGTTCAATTGCTTCAGAAGGAAAAAGCCTGAAACGCATGTGCCATTTATTCATCTTACGGCTACAGAGTAAGCGTGCAAAAGAGCAGGACTACATTACAGATAATTTTGGCAATCCTCCTGTACTTCATATGGAAGTAATTGGTTATACACAAGTTCTTAAGCTTGAACAACTGAAAAATATACTCAAAAATATCTACACAGACCTTGAAGTGTCCTCATAGAAACATTAACAGCACACTAACGTTAATGATTTTAACTGACAAACTCCCCAAACTTCTTAAATTCTTCCCTTCTGTTGAATGAACAAATGCACATTCTTTTCCTGCATTGCTGACAACTCTTTCTATAGGTACAGAATTATTTCTGAAAAAAATGGAAGCCTCTCTTAGCTGCAAGAGCTAACAAGTACCTAGTGAGGTGTGGCTTTGCTCACAACATGATCTTGAGGACACCCGATTATTTGCAGTCCAAATACTTCAACTAACACCTTGGATTTTAGATTATCAACCTTAAAAATAAATAAATACTCAAGTCTGGATTTAAGATATGCAAGGTCTATTATTTAGATTTCTGTATATGACATCTAGCAGTCAAATACAAGAAGTGTAGAAGCCATTAGGTGTGGCTACATATGCAACAGGCACAGCCAGAAGAGCTTCTCAGAATGACTTCAACTTCTACTTTCAATCCAGAATTAAAGTTTGTTTCCAAACTGAATCCACTGCTTCCAACCTATCAATCCTTTTTAAAGGGAAGTAGCAAACAGAGCTGCTCCTCTACATATCAGTGCACATTCAGGTTTCTTTCAGAGAATTCAAGCAGGCAGTGATCCAACCTACAGTAAGAATCAAACCTATGAGCTGCCATCAATCAGTTTTTCTTTTTTTTTTTTTTAAACTGTGCTGTTGCACAACAACAACTGTGCAATAATATTACTGAGACTTACGATCATCTGTATCTAACTTTTCTTCATTCGCTGAAAACTTCTTACTTTCTCCATCATCTTCATTTTTTTTCTTATTCCAAAAGAAAATACTGTAGTTATGAATATTTTACTTATTTTTCAGGATATACATGAGCAACATTATATTCACAACATTTATGCAGCCTGCACAGAAAGAGGACAACATGGAAGCCATATAAAGAACGCAGAAGAGGAACATTAGAAATTCTAAGTACAATAAAAAGACAAAAGTTCCTCAGGCTCCAAAGGGGGAAAAATAAACATGCATAAATACCGTGTACTTCTGTGAAAAGACTAAACAGAGAGGTTCATTTGATAAGTAAAATGCAGCAAATGCTGAACAAGAGCCACTCCACTAGTTCTTTTCCACTGTAATGCAGTGTAATGCTTTTTCCTAAAGTACTGAAGGAAAGCCAAGCAAAAAATCTCTAATCATTGCTCACTAATGTTGGTATCACAAAAATTTATGATCAGTGACTCAGTATCTAAAAAGGCACAATTAGTCTAACAAGAAATCCATTCTCAGCTGCTGAGAGATAAGGACACAGAAAACACTTGCTTTGCTTGGAACTCAAGTCGTCTCTTGATGAGTACATTTAACTAGAGATTGGGAACATGATCCCACCACTCACAGTTAATTTAGCTTACTCCAGTAGCAACCACACCAACACAGCCTGCTGTGACCCAATTCAAAGAGCTTACATAGCATCTGCACTGAGCCTACTAAACCAATGTTTACAACCCACCAAAATCAATTATTTACACCTTCCACATAAAACACAGCATAGTAATGTGAAGGCTGTATTGCTCCACTCTTTGCAGGGACAGAAGGGAAAGAAGAAGAACTCAGGAGCTGGTATTTTCAAATGGAATACTATCTAACAAAGTCACCTTCTACACTGTAGTCAGATGCTTACTTGTCTAAGGAGCAACTGCCACCCTCGCCTGTTTTGTGGAAGTGCCCCCTCAGCAGTAGTGCGATAACTGCAAGAGGCCATCTTACTTCATCCAGTACGAGATTTAAAGTACCAATAAAAAAATCAGTTACATAACCTCCTTGAGAGGTCAGAAAGAAGTCAATAATAAATGATAACCTTAAATCTCTAACTTAAAACAAAGGGTATAATCAGATGTTTGCTTATTAAACAGTTCTCCCTGTTAACCCTGTTCTACCTCTGTCTGCTTAAGGAAATAGCTCAGAGGTATTCCCAAAGATGATCGCAAAAAAAAGTTACTGTCTAGTTTGAAAGTATAGATATCACTAATATACATGAAATTAAAGCATTAATCAAGTCAGGAATTGCTATTAAATCCAATCAACAGAATATACATGATACTTATGTTTTCATAAAAGTGTATTCAGAAATCATCATGCAATACAACACAACTTCAAAATAATAGTTTCTCTACCTTTTTCTTCTTGTCTTTGAACTGCTTTATTAAAGTGATCAAATGTTCCACCAGAAACATGAAATACAAGCCACCAAGCGCTGTAAGGCCCTTCCACGTAGAATCCAGGTAGGCACTCTCCTCTGTACTTTGAAAAACAAGATGTTTGAACATAGAACCTTTGTTTTGTTCAAGGGGAGGTTTCTCGTGGTGATGGTGGTGGTTTCCATGAGACTAAGGGGAGAACCAAATGGACAAAGTTATTATATTCAAAAGAGCTGATAACAAAAGAAACATACAAAGCTTTCTTCACATTCTTTTCCTCAAGTCTCAAGTCCAGACTTAGCACTTGTAATGGGATAAATGCTCTGGATACAAACTCAAACAACTATAAGGAAAAGTTGTCGATAGAAAGAAATATTGCAAGTGCTGAGAGCAGGCCTGGTATTCATTCTCTCACTGAAGTTACTTGCCTACTGCTGAATACAAGACATACAATTGCCCCCGCAAATACTCTTGATGCCAGCAAGGAAACTGCATTTTAAGTATTAATCAAAGCCAGAACAACAATTATTTTCCCATCTAAGACAACTATCTGACATCAAACATTTTTCTACAAAAGAACTTAACAGTAATTTCAGTCTTTCAAGCAAATCTGGCATTCTTGAAAATACTTTTTGGTATACAGCACAGATGCACACATGCACTTAGATTTTCAGTGACCTCACGTGACAAGTTCAAGATTAACTGAAAGGAAAAGGAAGAACTCTAAGAACAGATAGGGCTCTGAAACCAGCACAGGATCTGTGGTTTAGTCCATCTTACCTGAAAGCTGGATCCAAAAATATGTTTAAGAGCTTCAAGAAATGTAGAAATTTTGCAATCATATTCCAATTTCTTTGTCCAGATTACATAATAGTAATAGACAATTGCAAAGCCTATCAAGTAATATTTTCCTAGGACTTCAGAAATGCTTGGTTCTGCTAAAAACATTACAATGGATAAGCAATCAAAGTAAGTGGCTGATACTAGAAGATAGTGGATTTTCTATTCCACATTTGTCCTGGTTTCAACTGGGATAGTTAATCCTCCTAGTAGCTAGTATAGTGCTGTGTTTTGGATTTAGGATGAGGTGGCACGGCAATAAGAGTAAAAAACATTGCTGCACAGTTCTTGTGTGCAAGGAACGATGAGTGATTTAGCAGCATGCGTGACTGAAAACAGGAAATAAATTGAGAGAAAATGGTGTGAAGTTCTTACACTGTAAAGACTGAGAGGAGTAATACGAACAGCTCCAGACAGGAGTTTATTATTAGGAGCTATATTATTTCTATCAAATAATCTACCTTACAAGGCTGAGAAATTATTCACCAAGTAGGTACTAATTAATACATATCAAAACTACCACTAATAGGTACTGGCAGCTGTCAGTTAGTATAGTGCGAGATAATTAATGCAATGGAAATTAATACTTACATGTGGAAGGAGATGTAAGAAGGCATCTCCACTTAAAGTCCCCACAGCCAACGCCACAAGAAAACTTAGAAGAAATTTGAAAAACACACGATTCATCAGAGGTACCAATATAACGCCCAATAAGGAAAGAAAACTGATGACTGAGATGGATATAAAGCCACCAATCCAAGCTGGTAAAAAAGAAAAAAAGAGAAAAAGCAACAAGAATAAACAACTGCTGTGTGAGAGTTTGTTTGCTTAAAGTTCCTGTTATCAAATATTCCCGATCATCTGATTAACTGGATGTTAACAAATGGTAGGCCACAAATATTTCTCTCAACACATGGTAAGGAGAAGTGCCAAGAGAAAATCATAAGCTTCTTTCAACTTTGAAATATGTTTCTGAAATTTATAACTAACACAAATGGGTTTCCAACAGGTTCTTATTCCATAGTAAAAAAGGGAACCTACCTATTTGCAAAGAATAACCTTTTGGAGGAGTTTCAGTTTTTTCACTACTTGCATGGACTATGCAGTATTTGCCATCGATCTGATTAATAAGAGCTGGACAAAGATAGCTAAATTCCGTAGCAGTCAACAATACTTGAGTGCCTATTCCATGGGACTGCATCAGCTTTGATGCACTGGAGCACTGTGGAAAGACACGTTTGTTAAAGATGAACCAGAACCAAAATACCACCTATTAAAATGACTGCACATCCCACTTTAATTGAAACAAATACAGTGACACCACATGAAAACTGCTGTATCAACAGTAATTAAAAAATGGTAACAAACCAATTCACTAAGAAGCATATCTTCACCCCCTCTTCTGTCCCAGAAGCTGGCTGGGGAGCACTGATCTTTGCACTGATGCACAATTATCACACATTCTCAGCTCAAGGAGGGTGGAGTGGGCCAGATGCTTTGTTTTGAAACTAGAAAAAGCCCAACACTTTTGAGTCTGTTTTGGAGGCCATACAAGGAAGCAGTAACAAGGTTAAAGACGTGTTTGTGTAAGTCATTACTACAGGAAGGCTCATCCAGAGCATTTTCTACCATAGACTTCCTCCGCTACACCACCTACAGTCACACTGGGTTTAGCAGCTCCCCTTGGCTCCCACAGTAGCACTTCTGGTCCGATTATGCAGAATGCAGGAATAACTCAAACACAGCACCCACAAATCATACACTGCATATGCCCTCTGAATTATCTAGGATGACTGCATCCATTAAGACTCCAGAGAGACACTTACTTTTTAAAGCCTTTCATGGAGAAAGACAAGATTGTGTAACAGGACTGTCTACAACAAAATTATAGACTTTATCAGCACTCATTTTTACTATCTTAAAGTAATAGATATCATTTTGCAGCAATCTTTTTTCCTATTATGATTTTACAGTTGGTCCCTACCCACAATCTTCAGAGAAAAATGTGAAGATGAAAGTGGGAAAAAAAAAGAATGCACGTGTCCATTAATTCCCTACAATTCTACACTGGCTACCATGGGATTATCTAATGCTTGTGAGGCAGCTCTGATAAGAATGACAGTATTTTAACCACATCTTCTTTTCCTCTTTCACTACATTTCTTTGAAAACAATACAGATTCTGACTTTAAGGCAGAAGAACAAGTTGAACCAAAGTCGGTCAGTAGGATTTATCAGAATTTACCATTCCATTCACTACATTTCACTAAGAATTTAATTGATTTACATGCATCTAAAATGAGAAGCAAAAAGAATTTTAGACTATCTTATCTAACAGCATTCACTTATTTCTAACTCAGGGGAACATATTACTCATTTCCTGCACAGGTGCAGAAAAATACAAGCTCTACAGACAAGCTCAACAACTGCCATATACTCGCATAACTGTTTGGCTGCACTTACACAGCAAGAAATTCATTTTAGAAAAAAATGTATTATTCCTTTCAAAGTAACCAAGTACCTGATCTTTCCTTGCTGCTTTTACATGAAGAAAATGGAGATTTTCTGTGGAGCATCACTAAATTTCTATATACTTGCCCAAGAATGAGTTTTGTGTTCTTCATTTTGATATATATTTACATATTTTTAAATATATACAGATCAAGTGTATGTATATATTTAAATACTTAGTCCCTTTTAAGAAAAAAAAAATAAACTAGAGAGCATAGATATTTTCCTGAGCTTGTGACCATAACATTGCTTCAAAACAAAGAGTTATGATTGAAGAAAAGCTGTTTGCGTGCATTTTGCTATGAACACTGTTATACTTCAAAGCTAGGACCCAGTTAAGTGTTAAGCACTCAGCAAATAAGCCATAAGAATACTCCCAGTGGGCCTGGATTCCCAGAACACAAAAGAGCCAGTCTCACCTCTTGTGTATTTTGGTTTTTAAGTTTAGAATACAGGTAACTTCCTCTGTCCGATTCCTTTGGAGAAGCAAGAGATTCATTTGCTTTGCTGTTAGCAAGCCAGCTGGTATTGCTGCCATCTGTGATGTTAATGGCATTAGAGCTAGTCAGACCTAAGCGAGCAACTGACTTGCCTTCTCCAGGTTCCAGATTCTGTAACTCTGGATTGCCATCCGTGGGAGTGGTGTTGATAGATGCCGTTATTTCATTAACAGTGTTCTTGCTGCGTACAAAGTTTTGCTGATGATCTACGTTCTCTGCTTTATGAGGTTCTTTTGAATGACTGTTCCTGGGGTCTTTGTTAGCATCAGATTCGTGGTTTGGACAAGCAGTCTTCTCAGAGTTTTTACCCAATGAAACATGGTTATGATGAAGATGATGATCGTGGTCATGATCGTGGTCTATTTTAATCCTTTTCATCTTATCTATACCTATATTCTGAAGCAGTTTTCTAAATCCTTCAATCGTCAGAGAGTTGTTTTCTCCATAACGATGAAAAAGTTCTTGAAGGTGAAGCTTCTGTATTAGTCCTGCCAAGTCAACGTTAACGCCGGCTGCCTTTTCTGGAAAAGTTCTCTCCAGTGTCTGCACAACAGTACCTGTTTCCACTCCATGATGATAACTTTCACACAATAGTATGGAAAATGATACAAGGAATGTGACTGATACTGTACTCTCCATTGCAACTTCCTATTAAGAGTCAAAGACTCTAGGAAAAAGAAGAAAGAAAAGTTTAACCACTTGCATAAAACTTCTGTCTTCCTGTGCAATGTATTTCCACAATTAGCTAAAATGCCCTGCTCAAACTATCAAAATAGCATGAGAAAAACCATTTATATTTCTTACATATGCAGCATTTTTCCCAGATGTGCAGCCTCAGGCAACATCGGATGAAGCTGCCTACCACAGTGAGGTCACTGGCCATAAACTCTCCCCCAGGTGTAAGCTTACCTTACCTTTGTTTAGCTTGGCCTGAGTCACTTTTCTAACGCAAGATAAAATGATGATAGCATCCCCACAGCTGCACCACTTGAGTTCTATGTTAGGCTCTTCTTGTGCTTAAAATAAGCTTTGTAATTTCATTCTTCAACCATGTATTACCAAGGAATAACTCTTATATACTACATGTTTCTGCTTAAAAATCAAAATTCCAAACCTTGCACCGTTAGATTTTCCAGAATTCTTGGCAGGACAGCAAGATGAGTGCTCAGCACTCCACAAAAATTACTTTATATGCTGCTATGTTCTACCCGCATTTTAATACTACTATTGTACATCTCCTTTGACTAGGGAGGCAGACCACTGCTGTGAGCCACTGAACGTTTTTGTACTTTATTCTTTAAATGCCCTGCCTCGACGAAAAATTCACTGATTTTTAGGCTGCCTAGAAGAATACATACAAGAGCTGCCTCTCAGCCCGTTTCATAGGGGCACAGAGGGCGTTACTTTCGCATAACATAACGCAGACGACCCCGCAACCTTCAACGGGACCATGTAAAACCTTAAAAAATAAAAAAATAAAAAAAACACAGCCACAAGAGAGGCGCGGCTGCGGGCGGGCCCTTCCCGCCGCCCAGCGCAACGCGGGAGGCAAGCGCTGCCGCCAGCACCAGGGCAGGCGGGGGGCACCCGGCCCAGGCCCGGGCTCAGCGCCGCTCCTTCTG
>VXAA01004887.1:106574-154240 GCA_013399115.1 Anseranas semipalmata | reverse complement strand
GGCGGGATCGGTGGGGGGGGGCCGGGATGTGGCTTCCCCCGGGGGTGCCCGCGTTGCGCGCTGTGTTTTGTAGGGGGAGCGAACGGGTTGGAAATCGACTGATCGGCTCTAAACAGGGCGTCGGGGTCAACGGAGAGCAATGCCGCTTTTTGGTGCCATCCCCTAGTGAACACTGATGGGGTCTGTGCTTGTAATGAATGGTCTCGGAGAGGAAAGCTGCGCGTAATGCACGAGTGAACCAAGAGGAAGCAATAAAGCACGGAGGTCGCCTAGGAAAGGTGTGAGACGTGCTGAAAGCTGAATAAACACACCGTGTTTTTCAGTTGTTGCTGTGCTATGCCACCTTTCACTGACCACGGCCCTGTGACCTGTCTATGTCCCTGGCGTAGGCTCTGTTGTATCCCCTCTTCCCTCCTTCACCGCTTCCAGGATTTTACTTTCTACCACCACGTCAATTGATACTGGTACCACACCAGGTGCCGTTCTGCTTACGCATCCCAACTGGCTTTGGAATTTGGCCTCTCCCAAGTGATTGATCGCCAAGGGCTTACAGCTTGCTGGAGCATGCTGGCGTTACTGGATCCTGCTCTGGAGAACGGCTTTCCTCATGTCTCCTGGTTGATTGCCAGTGACTTGAACTTAGCATCCAGTATGTTCGTGGGCCTTTTCCTCCTTCCGTTGTCTGCTGCTACAGGCAGTACCACCTTGCTTGCCAGGAGATGATGCAGAGGTTACAGATCTTCTTCGTGTATAACACTTCCAAGTCTCTGACTGAATTAAACCTGTTTGTTCAAAGGTTCAGCTGACTGGAGAACAGAATGGAGTTATGGGTTGTGAACGGTTCTGGAAACAGAGAGCAACAGATTAGCCGCTTATGGATTTATTCCACATACTAGCTTTGGAAGTATTGAGAAAATACTGTGTCCCTCAGCCTTATTCATTTTTTTTCCCCTAGAGGGTAAGCAGGAAGACACAAAATGCAGGAGGGGTGTGCTTTTTTTTTTTTTTTCTTTAATGCTAATTCATTTTGCATGAATACTGTTGACCAGATGCCTTTATCATGTTTCAGTAACATAACATTTATGCCTAAGCTGCTAACGTTAGGCATTTGATTGTTATAATTTTTTTAAAAATTATTATTACTTCCAAATGCAGATGCTAAACGATGGAGCCTGTTTTTCTAGCCTCTTGAATTTATCTGCTGTCTCCTGCTGTTTCATTGTGTCAAAGCAGCTGTCTCCTCTCACATCCTGTCAAGGTCATTTACAGATTTAAGTGTCAGAGCTTAGGTCACAGAGAACTGATCTTCAATGCTAAAATGCTATCTTTTTCTTTTTTATTATTATTTTAATGTGAGTAGTTAACACACATCAGCTAGGTCAAAAAAAAAAAAAAAGAAGAAGAAGAAGAAGCAAAATCAACAATCCTTTTAAAAAACTTATTTGCAGTAAAACTTGAGGGCAGGCCTGTTTTACCGTACCTGAACTAATAATCCCAGTAAGTTTACCTCATGATAAAATTAAAGGGCTTTGGTTGTCTTTGCTCTTTCTGTTATCCAGTGACTTACTCTGAATACCTGTCCAGCCACGAGCTCTGGACCACACATAGCTATATAAATCATAGCTGTGACCACATAAAGCGAGGGTCTTGCTGTCCCTAGTGGATGGTTCAGCAAGAATATAAAACGTGGGCAAACAGGCAGCGTTATTTAGGGAGACAGCAGAGAGCAAGCCAGGAGGCTGCTCTGCTGCCATCTGCATCCATCTTGTGGCTGCACCTTAACCGCAGCCCGCGGCTCCCGGCCTCTTTCAGGAAGGGCGTAATGGCGCTTGCAGAACCATCCTCATCGTGATTCTCGGTTGTTGCTCTGTTCAGAAAGGCTTTCAGGAGGCAACGTCCTTTTCAGAGTGGAAAAGAGGTGAATGAGGAGGAATCTGACAGACGTATATAGTAATTGCTGTGGAGCACGTGAAAGGGAGCGACGACTCGCTCTCGCAAGGACTAGGGCTGCCGACTGTCAGTGCAGCAGGCCTAATGCAAACTTGCCTTCCACAAATAATTATGTCCTTTTAAGGACATAGTTAATTATATCCTAATTAAGCTGTAGTACTCACGGACCTAAGATGTTGTTCTGGCCAAAGTCAGAGCAGCCATTAACTGCCAATAGTTGAGATGGAGTATGGTGGTTTTATACAACAGGCCTTGAGTTACAAAAACAACATTGGCCATGTTAAACTTCAGGACTTGTCAGGCCTCATCTGGTCTTCAATCTCTCAACTTAGGTTTAGCTTCACACAGTTGGGTGTTTCAGTAGTCAACATGAGCAAAAATGTTAATCCAATCACAGACAGTGTAACGAATTAATTAGTTGCAGCGTGAGGCATGAACAGTGTGTGGTAAGTGAGGACAGGAGCATGTGAGCTGTATCCAGGGAAGCGTTAATGAATGCTCATTGGACTTGTAATGAATCAGTGAACTTAAGTCCTCAGCCAACTGCACTGCCCCCCTTCAAGTTTTGTTCCCTGCCAGCCTAGCAAATATTGCAACTGTTTTCCCAGCCAGCCTGAATGTATAGTGGAAAAGTTTATGAAATAATATCATCTGCTTAACTGTCGGCACTAGTGTTGCCCAAAATTTCTTGATTGCTCTGCTGAGTATGTGTCGGGGCAAATGCTTTAAAACCCGGCAGTTTTAATTTTACTGTGAGGTAAACTTACGGAGATCAGTTCAGGTATGGTAAAACAGATCTAGCCTCACGTTTTACTGCAAATAAGTTTTTTAAAAGGATTGCTTTTATTGGCTTTTGTTTTTATTTTTTTTTTTTGGCCTAGCTGATGCATGTTAACTACTCAAATAATAATAATAATAATAATAATAAAGATAGCATTTTAGCAATGAAGACTAGTTCTGTGTGAACAGGCTGTTTATGCACTTCTATTCACTTTCTTTCTTGCCATTTCTAGCTATTGCAAGGCTTCATCAAAAATATGTCGTATGAGCCCATTATTAAATATTTAATGGAGGTGATGATAAGTAAGTGGGCAGGGAAGTGGTTCTGTGTATGATGCTGAGAACTGCTCTGCTGTGGTTCCTCTAAGAAAATATCTTACAGCTTCTACCTCTGAAAGTTTCTTAAAATTTGAAAAGTCTGATATTTCCTCACCTTTTAACTTTTCAATGAGAACAGCTATGCAAATAGAAATATTCAATGTATAAAATAAATGAAAACTCTGAAAGTTACAAAATATATTGATTTTAAACTACAGAGCTGTTATCACACAACTTGTGTAGGTGTGACCCCAGACAAAATTCCACGCGATTTCTTAAAAATCTCCAGTAATCCTTTTATTCTGTTAATAGAATTTTACAATTGCAAAGAAATCCCCAAAACAACAATTCCTTCTGTTATTGTTGCAAAAGGTTCCTCTGTCCAGTAGCATACCAAAAAACTAGTTAGCAATTGCATATTTGATGGTACTATATTTTAAGTCCCAAAGATACATTTTAATGTAGCAATATCCTTAGTTTTATTCATATATGTTCTATGTTGGTTTTCAAAATACTTAGAATTATATCTGGAAAAAAATGGTATTACTAGTTATGGCTGCCATATGCTGCAAATGTTCAGCAACCTGCAAGCTGAGTTTTGGTGTTTTTTATTAGCATACGTGCAGAGCAATAACAAAACATAAATAAACATACGTCCTTCAACAGAGATGGGAACAAGCAGTATGCAAGTGGTTTCCTTATGCAAGAATTGCAAGGACCTTCTGCTATGCTCCTGTCTCTCTGTAATGGCTAATTCTTATTTCAACAAATTCTTTTCCTTTTCCGTCTCATAAAAAGACAGGCTTTAACAAAAGTAACAATTGTTTGGAAGTTGCACAGCAAGAGTATTAAACCCTTTTGTGTTGTGCACAGATACACAAAAGCCTGGGGAAGAACTAACTGCTAGGGTAGGGCTTTGATTTGTATCATTTTCTTGCAAATCTTTGGTTACAGTCATTGCATTTCATTTGAGACCTGTTTACAATTCACTTTGAAAGAATAAGCCTTGAAATGATTAAAATATTAAGGAATGGAAGTAAAATATTAAAGTTATGCTGTTTTTCCCTCGGAACATCTTTTAACTCTAGCCTGATCCATCAGCTATTGAAGTCAGTGGAAAAACTCCTTGTGATTTGAGCGTGTGATCATGAGGTATTTATAAACCAAGAAGTTTACAGTTTGGATCTGTAGCAATTCTTGGTTTTGGTAGTTTGGATTCTGTGTTCTTCAATGCTTATGATGTATCTAGAATATCAGTATTGAATCCAGATGAAAACTACTGGATTTCACAGAAGAAAAGCCCAAATTTTTATGTAAGTCACTCATGGAGAAAATGCAAATGATTTGCTGTACTAAAATAACACTACCAGGCAAAAAAAAAAAAAAAGAAAGTAAATTCTAAATCGCTAAACTTTACTTGGTAACATAACAATAACAAAACAGTACCGTAGTGTAAAATGCGTGTGACAAGTTACGTGATTAGAGGCTCACCTCCATGAGCACAGAGCAGCAGTGACAGGCGGTAAAACTCCAGTCACCTAGTCAGGGAAAACACCCTGACCTGGACCTGGGGCTATAAAAGGGGAAGGATCAGCCTCTTGTCCAGCAGATGAGTCAGTGGGACATTGGGTCATCCTGACAGGGACATTGGAATCATTATGGCATGCAGGGGCAAAGGATCTTGGGATTATGCAAGGCTTACTATGAAATGTTTACAGGAAGGTTAGGGAAAGCTGGGGAAAAGGAAGATCAAGGTGATTTAAGGAACAAATGTGAGAAGATGGGGAAAAGGGAACAAAAGGAGCCAGTTGCAAGGCTGCTGTTCAGTGCAATTCTCTGGTCATGCCCTGTACGTGATCACTGCAGTATGTCCTGTCTTCTTACTAGACTCCATTTCTAACTACCTTCCTGGGTGAGGGGCCCTCCATTCTTTGTGCATGGGCATCTAAGTCCCAGTGGCTGAAGAAGGGACCACGAGTCACAGGGGCCCATGCTTCTGTGATGCCAACGGCTGAAATGATGGGCGTGTGGGGAGGTTTACAGGCAAGCAACTGGAAAGACATCCAAGGGCAATAGGTGCCCATGTGTCTGGAGGGGCAGCAACTGGAGAGACCGGAGTGCGTGCGTACTGTGTTGGTGTGAATGTCAGTGTGTGTAATTGTTAATGAGCTGGACTAGCAGGATAGTAGGATAAGAGGCTTGGGAGCCAACTACTGGAATAGACATAAGTCTGGGATCCAGAGGCCAGTTACTGGATAGACTGAGTGTCTGAGACCAGCTACTGGAGAGAGCTACATTTTATAGATGTATGTGTTCCTGCTAAGGGGCTTTCATCCTCATCAGCCAGACAGGGAAACAGGATGCGGCTGTTGGTGCAGTTTGTGAGTGCTGCGTTTTCTGTCTGGGTTGATCTGTGTGGCCGGCCATGTGTACCGTGTGCCTGTGCACCTACTGCCAATACACGCTCAGCCTTGCTACTCGCTGGACCCAGAGAAGTGGCGGCCTTGCCTCTACTGGCCCACAAGACTCATTAAACCCTAATAATTATTGTTGTTTGGGCATTGTGGTGGCAGTAGATCCAGACAGAGAGGCTTTTTCAGGAAGGAAAAGAGTATAAGCACTAGTAAAGTACATTAGAAAAGAATATGGACAAGAGTAATAAGGAAAAAAAATAAACACTTCAGAAAGACCTATTCAGAACTGTAGAATATTCGCTTTTGTATCTATTGCATATATAAAGACTTGCTATATAGCATACAACAATGTACAATAATATTATGCATTATTGTAAATGCTATTGACTGGAAGATGCTGAAACAAGAGAATGAATATTTATTCATGCATGGCATGCTTTTAAGTAGCATAAGTTATTATGTATCTTCACAGGGGAATCTACAACATAATTACAAGGTATCCCAGGATGGAGATTCTATTCCTTTGTGCTTTAGGACTAGACTAGTTAAAGTGTCTGAGTACAGTTTATCATCTGAAGCCTAGAGCTTTTATTTGCTTCTGAAAGCTGCCAAAGAGATTCTGCATCATAGAACATGCACATTTTATGTGTGTCTAAAACACACAGGGGCAGCAATTCTTTCATCAACTAACTCCTTTTTAATTAGAAAAAAAGTTACATTTGCCACACAGAAGTAATAGCTTCCTCTTTTGTCTGTTCCTGTTTGCTCATTTGGTCGTGTAAACAGAAACCTGAATCTCAAATGACCTGGCCCAGTCAGCACAGATGGGCTGCAAATCTTACTGGGATAGCATTAGGCTTTATGACACTCGTTGCCTTCGCTTCTTTACCTGATCTAACAATGTGAGATTCACCTGCAGTGAGAAAATTCATGGTGAAGAACGAAGTTTGTGATAGGAGCACATTGTTTCCAGTTTTAGATGCAGGGTCCTGTAAAAGGGATGTTGCACCAGGGTGACCTCTGTTGTGGTTCTTCTATTTGTGATGAAGACAATATTGGATTTATGGCCAAGCCACCTTTCCCTTTCACACATTCTGCATTTTAAAAAGTTTTCTTTAATGAATAATGTAAGCTTAAATTTTAATGAATTAAGCTTTTATGACTACAGTTAAGGTAATACTTGAAGTAAACTTGCTCTGACACAAGGGCTAGATCACAGAAGCGAGTGTTTACTGTGTATTCTATGCATTAAAACTGTTGCCACATTTCTTTCTGGAGCTTTCTGGAACGAAATAGGAGTGCATGTATTGGGTCTAGGGGCATGCCCCAATTACTTGTTCGTGTTCTGCAGAATAGACAGCTTCCAAAACGTGTTGTATTAATGGTGCATAACTAGATGAACTCTAAAGCTGTATATACCACTTCTAACACTACAGATACATTACACTACTGCAAATACAGCATAGAACTACTTGGCATATGCAGGGTTTCTAGATGTCTAGCAGCCCAGCACTAATGTTCAGGAATTCCTGTAACACTTCTAGTAGGAAAAAGGCTATGTGGGTAGGAGACCTGTTGCTGGCCTCAAGACTTGCCTGTTTTGATAAATTGGTACTCAGAAGTCTTCACTCTTGTTAAACTATTGCTGTTTTCAGGTGCACTTGTTTCAAAGATGTGATAACCTCATACAGCATATGACAGATGCCACAATAATGTTTAGGATTATTGTCCTTACGGTTTCTTCTGCCTGGTATGTATTAAATTTGGATGGTATAATATCTCTTGTGAAATGGAACACTAGCAGATAACTTGAAAATTTGGCACTGCAATTTTTTTCCTATCAAACTAATTTCCTTTAAACCTGTATGTTCTAGAAGCAGCATCAATCAGATCTTGTCAGCAGCACAATGAGGTAGCTACTGTATATTGTCAGTGGAATACCAATTAGCCTTTAATTTTACCACATGTCCAATCAAAAGAGCTATTGCTTTCACATGATGGCAGAAGGTCATTAAAACAAATGATCTCGCTGCCAGACAATGACAACAAAACCACAGCTCAGTAGGTAGTGGATCTGCTATTGGGCACTGACAGCACACTAATGCTGTGCTGCACCGACTTTTTCATTCTGACTTGTTGCAGGTGATCTGATGGCCGGAGAGCTCTAGCTAAAACTTGCACTTCTAACTTAGCCTTTTAAGGTGCAATATTGTTTGCCTCGGGCATATAAGTACACAGGTACTTTTAATGTCATAACTGTCAACTTCTGTAGTTCTTTCTTTGCTTTCAGCTGTTGCTTGCAGATTTAGTTCTTAACAGTCGCTTCTGGAAGAAACAGCAATCTGTCCTTTAGTAAACCGAATAATTGTTCTCTAACCCTGTGAAAATTAATGCTGGTGAATTGCTTAACATGTTATCGTTTTCCTGGGCTCAGTCATCTGGATTCTCTTCAGTCTTTCACTTCTCATTCTGGTGTCAGTCATGACCAGTTCAATGTTTTCTTCTGATCTGGACATCAGAGAATTTCCAGATTCTAACTATGTAGAATTTCTCCTATTCCTCACCCTACTCAGTTTTGAACTTTCTTCTTGTAAGACAGTCACCTGGCTTCCTTTCTTCACCTGGAGAGCAAACTTCTTTGCAAAATTCTAGAGTAAACCAGTTGCTACAGTATAAATGGAAGTTGCTACTCACAATTCTGAGTCAATCAGCACAAAGTTACTAAGAATGTGTTAATGCTTCTACATCCAAAAAATAACAAAACTCTCCATACTGATAACAAATACTATTTACCCAAACGTTTTCTTTCAAGATGTCTGTACAGCAGTAAAACAGAGAAACAAAATTGGAAGTAGAGCATGAGTGACAGCAAAAGAACTTTCCTATTCCACATGTATTTTGGGTCAAACTTGCCATTTTTTTCTGTGCTGAGTCATTCCACTAGTTTTGCTCCAGTATACAAAATACAATCAACACTGAGAGCTGCTGCAGAGATGCTGCACTGGTAGCAATCAGAAAAAAAATGAATGTGCAATAGTTAAGTTTAGGCATCCGGTTTGTGATTTTTTTTGTTGTTGTTGTTTATTTATTTATTTAATTAATTATTTTCAGGCTATGCTTTCTGATTTATTTTCAGGCTATGCTTTCTGATTCCTTGTTAGAAAGCAAAACTTGCACTGAGGGTAAATGGTCCCATGACAGGTTGCCTGTGCCATCTGCTCCAACCAACCCCAGGAAAGTGCCCTGACTTGAGGGAGTGGGAATACGTGCTCATACAGCGTAGCAAAGCTCTAGCAAGTCTGGTTTTCCACTGGCGTATATCCTTAAAGTTTTACTTGAAACCATTGACCCAGTGCCCAAAGATTGACTAATTATTGCAAGTTGGTGAAAGGATGGAACAAAAGTGAAACCTGAAGTGAGAGAAGCCCTGTCTTCCAAGGATAGTGTTTTAACTAAAAATATAGCTGTGGGAAAAGGATAAAGGTATCTTTTCATCATCTCGTTTCTCACACCACCAACTCAAATTTTGTGGATTCAGAAAAGCCTTCAGATATTCTCTGTGCTCTGTCTCCTAAGCGGTTACAGATTAGATCATAAAGAGGGGAATGGAGAGATGTGAGAATTTGCATGAAATGTATTTGGTAGAGAGGACTTAATAAATATGCATTGTGTATTCATGACTCCATATTTAATTTTGTTTTCTAAAGGTTATTTTAAAGCCCTAAAGTACTGTTTATTTAATCTTGTCTTTAGAAAAGAATTTCAGTGTTCGTGTCTTTAAAATACATTTCTAGCTCTTACAGTTCCAAGGGGGAAAAAAAAAGACAAAAAGAAAATTTGATCCACATACACCTTATTATTTCAGAAATGAGCAAGGAAAAGAGAAGGCCAAGGATCACTAATTCACTAATCATAAGTATTAAAAAACAGTGAGCCAAATGCTGAAAGCAAGCCAGAGTGGCTGAAAGCCTATACTCTTTTATGAATAAAATAATAATAAAAACTATCTTCATCAGAGATGAAGAGATAACAACAATCTCTGTTTTCAGGGTTTTCTTTTTTTTTTTTTTTGCAACCATGGGCCCAGAAACTCAAAATAGGCTTTTCAAATAACTCAAAAAGCTGAACATCAGATATTTCTGGACCATATTTCACACTTAGTCACATATTTCTGGGCTCGTGATAAAACCTCCACAATTGCCAGTGCTACAGTCATAAGGCAGAGGAGGCCCCTATAGAAAGAAGCAAAGAGCAGAAAGATCTAATGCAGCATTTAGGGTAATGGTTGCTGTATTATTTCCTGCCAATGCTTCTTGTGTAACTTTGTCCTGTGACCTGCATATGCTGATCCTTTTCTCTAACTACTTTCCGCTACCTAAAAAAAGGCATTTCTTCATCTGAGTCTTTTTAATGCAGTTAGCAGACTTGAACACACACAAAAAAATATTCCTTGCACATGCAACCTCCATTTTTCCCTTCAGGAGAAGAGGAAAAATCAGCCTTTACATACTTGAAAATACCCAAAATATTCCATTGTACATGCAACAGCCTTCTTTCCTTTGGGCAGGAGAGAAGGGAAGGATAAAAGATAGGTCCCACAATGTAAGATGTTACACTGAAGAAAAGGCATGTTGGTAATGCTTAATTGCTTTGCAGGTAGCTTTGTAAATACAGGTGGTAAAGCACGGGTAGCTTTGTAAAGCACAGCTACAGTGTTGTACTGATGGCAGGTATGAACGAGCTCTCTGCATTGTGAATAAACAGTTCATGAACCTGCTCTTGTCCGAGAGCCTAAGACCACCTTAGCAAGTCACCGAGTCAGAGCCCGTGTATCCAGTCTTCTCAAAGCAACTAGTTCGGATTTGGGGCTGTACGGTACAGTCACACTGCTGGTTCACCAAGAGCCCAGGCAAAACCAGCTTGCATCTGCATGCAAGGTTACACAAAGATAAAAAGAAACTTCTTTGTGGACAATCCATTTCACATAATGCTAAGTATGCTTAGTAGGTTTGGGGGCTGAAGCAAATTGAACTTAAACAGTGGAATATGTAAGCAGACACATGTGTACATACATACATACATACATACATATAAAATGTGTTCCTGAGAGGCTTAGAATAATTTGCTGAAGATATAAAGCTATGACTTAAGTTGACTGTATCCTCTTGATTACAGGTTGGATCCTACCGCCAGCTGCAGGAGCTGAAAGAGAGGGCTTAACCACAGAGTTGATGTTACTGGGGATCTGTTGAAGCACCAAAATAGTGGAAGCCCTAGTGTTTGATTTTGTGCTTTCTAACAGCACAAAATTCATCTTGTGCCTTAGTCAAGAATCAAACTGAGTGGTAGGGAAGGGTGATTGTAACAATTTCACAAAACTAGCCAACAGCTTGCTGCTTGTAAAGTAGCACAGATGCTGTTTTGGCAAAATAGCCACAGAGATGAATCAGATCATTTACTTAGAACATACATAAAAGAATTAAGTGGATAAAATGATATTAACCTGGCTACTGAAGTCTGACAGCATCCCTGGGCCCTACACAGCTTTGTCCAGCAGGCTTTTGATCAAGCCTTTTGTAAATAGGTGTACATCTTCTTTTCTTCTCCATGGTAGCTACTCAGTTACTTGAGTTCTTTGGTTGTCTACCTGCACACCAGCAGGCTTTGGACATCAGGCTTTGTAATACTTACTAAAGTGAAGTAACATACGAAAGTGATACAAGTGGAAAACTTTTGCCAATGGAATAATGACATCCAAATGGCATTTTAGAATATAGTGCTATTTGTGGAATATCTTAGCTTCCCAAATTTTACTGTAAATAACATTGCTAATCGTGAAGTAACTTTAACATACTAGTTTTCACCTTTTTTTCTATGATGATAACTTTGTGGTTGGATGCATATGCTACAACTAAGTCCATATAGAATAGGATGTTGTTCATTTGATGCTGAGGCACAATGCTGGGACAGATTCTCAATAATTATTGTTATATAAATATATCTATCTATATATATATATATAGTACTATTCATTCTAATAAGGGGCAGCTGAGAATGCAGCTGCAAAATTGTCATATCATTCAGTATACTGTTAGTATTTATTACTGGCAAGGTCTTTTTATTTTTAGAATACAGTACTTTAAGCTCTTTATATTCCTTGTGTCTATCCACAGATGTTTTGAGCATTATTTTCAAAAACTAAATTTTAGAGTTTCTGGATACAATATTTTTATATTTAGGGGCTTTTTGTGGAAAAAATAATAATAATTTTGAATTAAGTAAGTGCTTATAAGAACATGTATACAAACATTTTAACAAGGCAAAAGCTTATAATTATGAACTGACAAGCAGAGAGTTTAAACAAGTCTACCATCTTCCTTGAAAATAGATAAAAGTAATCAAAAGCAAAATCAGAAGATCAGCTTTAAAAAGTTGCTCGGTTTGAAAACTTCAAAAATGGTGAAAGGATAATGAAATCTTCAGACCTGAAGATATGTTTCTGAACAAGAAAAAGAGATACATATTACCTTCCAAAGAGAAGGAAAACAGCTGCTGCCAAACCTTAATATTTTGGACACTGTTTTCTTGCAGAAGCCTTAGTAGCTTTCCATTGTTAATGTCTAAAATTCCATTTTCTTTAAATCTTCCAAAAGCAGTTTATCTGTGGTGTCCTTAAATAAATCTGCAATAGTTATTTTAACTGTAAGTTTCTTCTCTACAATCATAGGAGAAAAAAAAAAAACAGCAAACAATTCTTTCTCCTAAAGACATCAATTCCTTTGGTACTCATGCAGGTATATAATTTTTGACATCACCACCTAGAAGGTCTGATGTTTTTAACACTTCAGACTTCATCCTCTAAAAGGGACAAGGCAGTCTTCTTTTCCTTCAACTTAGTTTGCCACCAAGACAGTTTTGCCGTCATACAGTGTGTGTTGATCGAAATCTGCAATTCTCATTTATTTTTTATTTTTTATTTTTTGTCTGTGAGAAATATTTCCTGTGGTAAGTTTTGTTAAAATTAAATGTTCTGGTAAACTGGTGTGAATGGGAGCTTTATTTCAGAAAAAGAATTTTTTTTGGAAGAGAGTCAGAAGCTTGTAAGTCTTTGGTGCCTTATCAATTTAAATGTAAGCACCGTATTTCCAGTCTTCAATATAGATAACTTTTTAGAACCATATATTCAAAATTTGCAAGTGTATTTTGTTTTGAAAAGTGATTGTCTGACATAATTACTTCATTACTATATAGGCACTGTGATAGAAGGAATTGCAGCCTCTAACTTGGTTTTAGTGCTTTCTGAAATAAGAATAATGGTCATAGCTTTAGAAGCTCCAATTCCTTCATGATTAGCTGCGTGTTTCGGTAACATGGCAGAAGACAGTCTTTGGGTTAGATAGGTGCCTTTATTGCCATTATGAGAAAAATCTACATCATTGGCAGAATTGTAAACTGTCAGGAAACATAATTTTCTCCATGTACTGTATGTTGATCAAGGTTTTTCACTTCCTGCCAAAACCCTTGATACTTGATAGCACTGTGTGTACATCAAGAAAGTATCATGGTTCTTCATTTCATGCAGAATTCAAGGTCTGAATGGATCATGGGCAAAATGAATCTTCGCCTTCTCCTCTTTAAAAAGTCTGTGGAGAATAAGAACAGGTCAAGTACCATATTCATTTTGTACCTTACTTCTTGTCCTCTCTACCCTTTACTCTCCCTATTAATAAACAATGCATCTTCACAAAGGATATGCACAGGATGGAAGGGGAAGACATCTAGGTTGGATACACAAACCACCCATGAAGTTATACTAAGGAAGCATTCTTAAAGATTCTTCACTGTTTAGCCCATTAAAACAAGACTTGTCATGCATAAACAGCACTTTAAAAATGGGGAAAAAAATCTCTTTGTACCTGTGAATATAATAGCTGTGTGGTGCACCTGACATGCTGGAGGGAAGGGATGCCATCCAGAGGGACCTGGACAGGCTTGAGAGGTGGTCCTGTGCGAACCTCATGAAGCTCAACGAGGCCAAGTGCAAGGTCCTGCACCTGGGTCAGGACAATCCCAAGCACAAATACAGGCTCGGCAGAGAATGGATTGAGAGCAGCTCTGAGGAGAAGGACTTGGGGGTGATGCTTGACAGGAAGCTCAACATAAGCTGGCAATGTGCACCTGCAGCTCTGAAAGCCAACTGTTTCTTGGGCTGCATGAAAAGAAGTATGGCCAGCAGGTTGAGGGAGGGGATTCTCCCCCTCTACTCCACTCTCATGAGACCTCACCTGGAGCACTGCATTCAGCACAAGAAGGACATGGACCTATTAGAACGAGTCCAGAGGAGGGCCTCGAGGATGATCAGAGGGCTGGAGCACCTTGCCGATGAAGACAGGCTGAAGGAGTTGGGGTTGTTCAGCCTGGAGAAGAGAAGGCTCCAGGGAGACCTTATAGAGGCCTTCCAGTACTTAAAAGAGGCCTACAGGAAAGCAGGAGAAGGACTCTTTATCAGGGAGTGTAGTGATAGGACAAGGAGTAATGGTTTTAAACTAAAAGAGGGTAGATTTAGATCAGATATTTGGAAGAAATTCTTTCCTATGAGGGTGGTGAGGCACTGGACCAGGTTGCCCAGAGAAGTTGTGGATACCCCATCCCTGGAGGTGTTCAAGGCCAGGTTGGATGGGGCTTTGAGCAACCTGGTCCAGTGGGAAGTGTCCCTGCCCATGGCAGGTAGGTTGCAATTTGAGTATCTTTAACCAAATCGTGATCATCCAACCCAAACCATTCCATGATTCTATAATACCTAATTGTTGTAGAACGCCATCAGAGCAAATAACAATTTAATCTCCCATCTTAAACTAATGTCATCAAAAACCTCTGCAAATTTCCCAGTTTATATTCCACTAATATTTATTCTTCTAACACAACCCAAATACTGATAGGAAAATTTCTGATAGGAAAAATTCAGAAAAAAAAAAAAAGATTAAAGAGATAGCAGGCTGTTATAAATCAATCTGACATTTAGACAAATCTGAGCTATGCTAGTCAGTCCATGCATCACAATGAACAATTTCTGCCTGATAGCATGACAAGATTTTGGTCAATAAAATCACAGTAACAGTAACTTGAATACAGAGTGGATTTCCTGAATGGCGGGATTTGATTTTCATAATTGTCATGAAGGTGTCAAGAATCTGCGGAGCTGCCATATCCATATAATGGATAGGATCACTGTGAAATAACTGAAACTCAGTGGCATGAAGTAGGCAGGGGAGTTCTGTAACTGTAACTGATGTGAATACAGCAGCCCAAACCTGCAACAAGAGATGAGATCATCTATAGGCAGATCCCACTGCTTGCTTTTGGCATGCCCGTAGACAATTTACTGTCATGAGCAGGGCACAGCATTCTTCAGGAAAACACTTTTGTACCTAACAAATCCTCATGGACAATGTCAATGGACATTCATTGTGCTGTTTTAGCTAGCAATGCATGACGTTTCTTTGTATAGAAGAGCAAGTTGCATTGTTTTTAATTCTTAAATTTTATTATCTTTCTTACGGTTACACAATAGATGCTGTTAACAGCTATATTAAAATAAAAAATCAGAATTTCCTTGGACACTTTTTAAAAGCTGATTCTTTACCCACTTCATCTTCTCAAATAATTTTGTAAGATGTTACAACAATTAAGTTTATTTTCCAGCAATTTCACTTAAATAATCATCAATTATCTTTACCACTACTGTATCAGCACAGACTTTGCAGCAGTGTTGATAAATGAGATACAACCAGAAAAATATAACCCCCTAGTTGACTTCATGTAATTTTCCTTTTTCGTTTTTTTTTATCACACTTTTTTATTTATGGGTTTTGCAGACTGTATGTATTTGTATTTTTAAAACATTCTTGAAATATAGAAATTAATTCACGTAGGAGAATGAGGAAGTGGTATTATCCTTCTGCATCTGCAGAGATCATTCTGTCTACTTTAGTCAAGGTTTAATTACAGTGTTGAAACACTTCCTTACCATCCTATTAAAATACACATTTTAATAGATCTTATTATTTGGAAATGTCTCTTGATATTCATTGTTCACTATAATGTGCTTAACTTGATCTCATTCACTACATTCAAAATCCAGTTGACATTTTCCCAGTATTTTTGTTGCCTCGGGTTCCAGAACTTGAAGTACTCAGGACCTTTCATCTTTTATTTTTGCCTTTATTGTAAAACTTAAGCAGGGATTTGATTGACTGTCTCTGTTTAGCTTTGACTGAAGCTAAAAAAATAAGAGACCAAGGGAGCCCTCAGAGCACTGAAGTCTGAACTTCCCAGATGACAGAAAAAGATGTGTTATTTCTCTCTGAACATAAGAACTAGTTGCTTCAGTGAACTGTTTTCAAAAGCTAGTTTCTGAAACATAACTCAAGGAGAAATAGAAATTATTCTCTCTTTTGATATTCTCAAAAGGTTAAACTGGAAAGGAAACTGCACCTGTATCTGAGGTTCTGGTAAATAAAGGGGGAATGCAAGGGCTGAAATAGGAACATTGCTTTTAGTCAGTGCAAGATTTAAGTTTTCTAGTGCTTTCGATAAGAAAATGCTAAGTATTCAGAAACACTCTGCTTTCATTAAACCTGGATGGGGAAGGTGAAAAGATAGGTATTGAAACAGATTAAGCAGTCATATTGCTTTTGTAAAGTGGCAGTAGAGACAGGACATAATCATACTGGAACTGTACACGAAGCAATTTAAGACAAAAGTTGGAGTAATTCATTTCAGCGTTACATGGGCAAAATCAGTACAAGTAGAAAAAGGTCTGAGGAGGTGGCCCAGATCATATAACCTATATTCTTTATAGTCCTCGATGCTCATGGGTGTTTACACACCTGCCTCTCATTTAACACCATCCACTCCCTGGCTTTGTAGGAAATAAAGCTTCTAAATAAAAATTTGAAGCATTAGTATTCCTGTGAATCTGGTTCTGTACTTCCTTCAATATCCAAATATCTACAAAATCAATATTGTCTGCCTTTGTTTTATCTCATTTCAATAAGGCAAAAGGATTATGAATCCCTGTTGTGGAATGGAGATGATCTGGTGAAGAGGTTTTTCAAAGATTAAGGAGTAGAAGTGATATCTCCAAATAACCTTACTAGTAAATTGGAATGTAGCTTGGGAACACAGATAATGCAGAAATAAGAGTTTACAAGCAGTGTGGGGAAAGCAAGTGATAAATGGGCTATTGTAATAGAAATACCGAGAAGTTGTATTCAGAAAAGCCAAGTAAAAACTGGTGTTAATTTAGTAATTCTTTCTTGCAGCTCAGTAATGTGCACGAGTCATTTTCCACATTTCTTACTTGCATCCAGCATTGCCACTGACAGTTTGTCAAAGCACATATATATTTCATCATTTTTTGGCTGAATTTTGCTCAACGAGATAGTTATGGAAGCCAGAAATATTACCTGAGTATGTGTGTCATTCACAAATGAACAGAAACTTCATTATTTTTTCTGCTGGTGTTTAATTAAAAGTGAAGTCCTCTTGATTGTTTTCATTGCTGTTTCTGTTTTTTTTTTTTTTTTAGCCTATCATATTTTTTTTCATGTTTGCATATTTACTATGATTGTAGCATCATCTGTAAGTATTAATGTACCTAGCTGATATTTTAGTTAGCTCCTTATTTTGTCTTTTCATCACATCTATATATAAATCATCAGTGTTAAGTTTAGAGTCAAGATTTTAAATTTATGCTGCCATAATTTAGAAGAAATTGATTCATCTGGTAAACTACCTCATTTGTATACACACTGTATAGTTTTTAAAGCAATCAAACTGCAGATCAGTTACTCTAGGTTTCAATTGTATTGGATTCACTGAAGCTTTAACTATCCACCCTAATTATTTAGAGACCCCTTGTGGATAGTTATGGCCTTGATTACCTATAGACACAGGCAGAATAATAAGTATAAAAGTCTTATACAATATGTAGGATAAAAGGAGGAAATATGTATCAATCAAATTATACAAAAATTGGAAATGGAAAAGATCAACTCTGTATGCCTGCAAAATTAATCCTTAGCCTTTTTCCTTCAGTACAGCTTTGAATACACCTAGTAAAGTTTTTTCCACTATATATTGATGGGAATTACTGTACTACCTTAGTTTATAAATTCCATGTACATTGCATTTTTCATCTTATTTCTCATAGGATAGTGATGTAGATGTTAAATTAGAAACATTCAAAGCTGACAAAGTTGAATTAGCTTAAGAAATTTTACGCTAAAATGCATCACCAAAACACAAGTTGTTCTAAGCCATTTTAGCCAGCAGTCTGCCTAGATGTGTACTGCAGCATTTCCAAAGCAGTTCTAGGCAGCAGGAAAATTGTAAACTACCTTGTGGGATCTCCCCAGAGGTCTCAAAGAAATTATGGGCAGAAAGGTAAAATCTCCTTAGGGCCTGCCCTAGGTATTGAGAAGCTAGCATTATTCAGAACTACTCTCAGAATACATACCATGCAGACTACTCTGAATGAGCTGTCTGTCCAACAGTGCCTGAAATCCTGACATAAACATAGTCTGTCTGTGTGTCACAGTTATCGATTCACGAGGGGTCAGTAAGTTTGAGTATTCTGTTCAAAAATACCTAAAATGGGTTTCTCCACCCAGAGATGTGGGGAAGGTTGACACCACTACTTCAGACGGGGCATTTAAGAACTTCCCATCTGATAAGCGGACTTAAACTCTACAAAGACATAGAAAGTCATAGTTGCCCACACGTCGCTTTGCAGGCCTCATCTCTCTCTCCTGTGGAGGATGCTTTTCCACCTAATCCATAGTAATTCACTTTTACTGAGGCGCTCAGTAGGCAGGGCATCATCAGAGCTTACTCAGATCTCTTGCTTCACCTTCCAGCATTATTTTTCAGAGAAGCTCCTCAAAAGTGTAATTGGAAATTTAGAGGGAATCCAGACTTCATGGAAAAAGATCTGTCCTTATTTCTGAACCTCTCTCAGAGCCTACTGTTCCATCAAATACAATTTCATATTTGTTGCAATTGCTCTTCAAGTGTGTCTAGGGAAATTGAGGGAACACTTGTTTATCGGGACAAATGTCTCTGTAATAGCACTTTTCCCTTTGCCTACATAAAGAATGGAGCTCTTTCAGCTTCTTTCATAGGAAGTGCTTTTCAGAGCTCTTGTAGGAACCACTCATTTGCATCAATCTTGTCATTAAAATGCGTCAGGATCTTCTAGTTCCAGTAGTTGAAGTGAGGATGTGTTCAGGTCAGCCTGTTTCCTCTTAAGATTAGCTGGTCTCAGCTAAGGAGTCTGAGGTAGGCTTACTTCACAGTGCTTGTCCAAAAGAATTTAAGTATTTATTTCTCTGCTCCTCTGCTTCTACAGCTCTACCTTTGTATGTGAATTTTGAACTCAAAATACACATAATATTCACATTCAAAACAGCCAGTTGCACATGGTACGTTTAAAGGAAATGTGGCATTTGCAACTCTGATCAATCTGTTGCCAGTCCTTTGCCTCTAGTGGTCATTCTAAGATTTCTCCTCTGTGGGGATGTAATGGATTTTCTTATGACCCACTTATGGCCTGTTATGCATGTCTGGGTTTCCTCTGCTGGTTAGGACAAAATGAATTTTAGGATCTGTTGTCCCTAACCTTTTGCACTATTTTTGAAATTTAGATGGATACATCAGAACGTGAAGATTTTGGGAGAGTACTTTTTTCTCTGTTTCTTCTGTACAGGTGAATCGCTAGCCCAGAGGCTAATTAGAGCTATGGCCTATGTATAACTAAAGAAATTTATCTGCCTGAACTGGATGATAGCCTGAAACTGTTGTTTTGAAATGTGAATTGCATCATTCATGTCAACGAGTTACCAACACTAAAAGCCACTTCTCTGAGGCCCGCTCTTCAAGAGAATGCTGTGCAGACGGCCAGCTGAACCTAAACACCAAGGAGCTAAGGAGAACAGAAGTCTTTCCTGTTGCAGCCAAGGGGAGAAGAGTCAGCTTGTTCTCTTGAGAAGTATGGGAATGGGAATGGGAATGGGAATGTTTTCACACCTTCCTTTTTGGGCAGAAAAGAGGTGTCCCTTGTCAATATCAAAATCTTCCAGGAGAGTAGCATACTGGTTATTTTCAGTTTGAGAAATTTGATCATCTTCGTCAATGCAGCAGTTTTTCTAATATATTTAGCCAAAATCGCATTGAAATTCCATACATATCTTTTCATTTTAATGGCTCTAAGATCTAGTAGAACATGTTTAATTTACAAGCATTACATTTTTTAGAATAGTTAAACTTTGAGCTCAGTTCTCGTAATAATATATGAGGAATATAAGCAGATAATCTATTAATACTAATGGGATTAATTCCCCAAGAGCAAGAGAAAAAAACTTCAAAAGCTTTCAGAAGATACCTTCTGCCTTTATAATGTAATTAACTTGCAGTTAAAGTTGCATTATACATTGTTAATTAAAGGGGAAAAACAGCACTAACACCTCCAATTAATTTTTAAATAATATTAATTTGAAGAAAATACCTGTGCTTCAATTTTCTTTAACTAAACATTTCAGGCAAGATTATCCCAGGTCAGAGAGAAGGGCTATAGGCAGAATGCCCTTCACTTGCTGTGATCAGTGTAGGAACCAGCAAGACACACTCACGGAGAATGCTTTAAGGGCAAAGATGTGATACATTTCTGTCTGTTATTAAAAAAGAGTGATGTCCTACATTATTTTCGCAGCAGTCTATTTGATAAACATGCTTTGAGTTTATGAGGGTTATTAAAATTTCTAAAGACTAGAGTGTAAACTCTTTGAAGCAGGCATGCTTCTTTGTGTTTGCATCATACCTATTATACTGTAAATTCAGCAAGAATACAAACAGACTTCGAAACCTGCCCCAGACAAGTAGGCTCAAGTTGAGGCATACGTATAAACTGCTATGGAGAAGCTTAAAAAAGCTCTTTTGGGGAGCTCTTTTTTCTGTCCTGTATCAATCCAGTCACAGCACCTGTAGCACTGGCTCTGCAAGGATAGAAACCAGAAGTAGGTTTTTTTGTCACTTAGAGTCTGTACTGCCATTGAATATGGGAGTCATCTTCAGTGCAGAATCAATAGTCCTTAGTGGATTTATGGAACAGTTATTGCCCTGTTTCTGGATCTCGTACAGCTTTGATCTTGGCTTTGTGACCTGTCATAGTGCCATAGGAGTCTGGCCATTTCTGTGACTGCATTTCAGCCTGTAATATAGCTGGGGACTGACCCAATAATTCAATTGAAAATTAAGATGAAAACATTATAAGCCTTTGTATCCGATCAGGAATCAGGGAAGAAAAGCCATGCTACATTTACAGCAATAGGTTATTATCAAAGCCAAAATGTTTCATGGAAATGTACAGGATTCTGGGAAATTTTAGTAAGGAAGATTATATAAACGTTGCATGGAATTGCTGACCTGATCGAAAAAATATTTCGGGCCTTTCTCTTTTCTGAGTCAGATTCTGGTTATTTTTGCCTCTGCAACTTTTTTTTCCTTATCCAGGTAGACATGCTGAGTTAGCAAACCCCACCAGTACTGAGGAGACAGAAGAGACAAAAAGATAGACTAATGTGGTCAGGTGCTTGTGTGGAAAGAAAGAGTGAAATTTCCCAGAAAACCAGACATGAATTAGCATCTCTGTAGAAATGGATGCAGTCTGGTGTGTTGGACTGCTCACTAAGCCTAGCAGCGCACAGGTGGTCCCTCAAGCTAATGAGTGGGGACTATGTGCTCTCCCAAAGCCTCACAGTTAAAATAATTGAAGTTCTTTATCTAGTGTGCTATTTTCCTACATTTTACATTGCTTGTGTTTACCATGTTTCTTTCAATTTTCAGAGACTTTTAACACTTATATCAAGTTGACTGCAAAGGGTTTTCCATATGATCTTTGAATACTAGCTTAAGGAGAGTGTCTACCATAACCTGTAAGGAAAGGTCAAGAGGTCTCATGGCAAAGACCATTGAACACTTCAACGGATTAGATGTGCTGTATTTAGGAGACGATTTTTACCAGCTCGAAGTGAGGTAAGCAGCAGAGAGTTTGATAAGATAGCATGAGAATCTCATCCTCCTGGAACACAAGAATTGCCAGTCAAGCTCAAGGTATGAGTCTAGATTAAACTTACAATGCTTGAGATATGTATGGCATTATAAATGAGCTCTACTTTCTTGTGGTTTATCTTTTAAGAACAATGTTTTTTCCAAAATCTTGTTTAAGATCTTGGGTATATTACATGCTAAATCTAATGCTGTCTCACAATTAAATAAATATCACCTTGAGGGCTTGTATCTTGGATGAGATTTTGGGGGAGCTGCTTGGGAATTGGCAGGTTCTAATTTAAGGATCTAAGCAAAAATGCTAGAAGTCTTTGGTTATGGAATCTACAATTAAAGTACAAGCCTAGGCACCCAAAGCCGGGAAAGAACGTTTGAACTGTGAACTCACCAATATGAAGCACAGGTTTCAGTATTTGGATACCCTCACGAGAGCTGAGAACTGCAAAAAGGGATGCATCTCCAAACCTGTGGCAATAAATCTCAAGTGCTTTATCTTACAGCATACTTGGTTTTGACAGGAACTTCATAGTTAAAAACAAAACCAAGCAAACAAAAAAATACAACAACAACAACAAAACTAACTAAAAACATTATACCTTCTGTTATGTGGCATCATTTTGTCTGCATTTCTCAGTGATTGTTTAGGATTGAACTCCTGATATTTTCATCCCTTGCAAGACTAGCTAGTAGTATTATAATTTAGCTTTAGATCAGCTAATAGGCACCAAACAACTACTTTTGGATGGTGAAAACTGATTGGAATTATTCATTATTTTAAATAACTAGTAGTTAATAAATACCCCAAGTGCTTCCACTGTAAGGGCTCTGTAAATGAATGCCTATGGACACTTGGAATGCAAGCAGGGAATGTGGCAGGCCTCCAAGGTGTGTACCTTTCAGGTGGGGTGATGCTTACAAGATCTGCATTCAAAAAAAGTGGAAATGCAGGGATAATTTCGTAGAGAGTGGCATCTTTATAAGATCTTTATAGAAAATACGCCATGCCATGATTTAATACATTGCAGCAGGCTTATATTAATAGTTATAAAGTCTGATGTCTGTCAGTCAAGATAGGCAGATTTAGGAAGATGATAGCTACTGGTGAAATGTGCAGTGATCATGAAGAACTGACACTGCCCACGTGTGGCTGAATCGTGGAAATGAATGAAATGTTGAATTAAATGTCCAGCCAACACACCACCATAGCGGAAGAAGGCTCAGAGGAGGTGGGCACGGATGATGTGTTCATGAAGCTCAGGGAAGAATACAGCACGTGGCCACAGTTGTTGTAAAGAATTTGCACTGCTCTCAACACAAAAGGGACCAGAGGGTGGCCTTTGTTTTAGAGAAACCACTGTATCAGTTGAGTGGATCACCTGCTTGTGTAAATGGCCTTCCCTGAGTTGATCAAAAGAGTGAACGTCTTCCTGAGCCAGTCAGACCAGCACAGGAGTAATGTCTATGTGGCTTATCCCAACACACAGTATCAAAAGCGAGCAGCCAACCAAGTGAGCTGTGAAGAGAGCAAGAGGCTTGAGCTGGCTGCCGGCCACATATTCCTTCCCAACATCATGACAGTGGAGCGCACAGAGACTGGCCATGGGCACGCCATCGGAATTGTGGCTTAGCTGTGTATTGCAATTACTATATTATGCTTGCGTTGTGATTTCAGCATGTTGCTGTCTCACTTTTCTAAATTAAAAGCATTAAACTCTCCTTGTGTAGAATATCTAAAAGAACTTGGTCAGAGACTGTTGGACTCTTACACCAGGAAAGATCTGGAAATTGTTCAAATGAGGCAATTTCATGCATTATTTATAAATGCATCGTAGCATCCTGATAGCAGATGCTGGTCAGTAATAATACATTTCTGAGGTATGCTTTTCTTTTTTCTTTTTTTTTTTTTTCATTGCAATGTGGATCACTTTGTTCTAACACATCACATTTTTCAGGATATGAAATAGTAATAATGGATCATATAAACCCATCAAATAGACTGGATTCAGCCATAAGTTCAACATTTCTAATTCCATACCAAGAAAAGTAAAGCTTTTTGTAAAACACTTGAGAATGAAGCAAAGCATTATTAGACTATTCCTGTTTAGTAATAGTCAGAATGATTATTCTTTTACATACGAAGTGTGTGATCAGATGAAATACAAACTAAATGATGCATTTCATATTATTGTCCAGATACAACGTAAAACAATGTGTCTGAGAGCTTCAAGTATTTAACTGGGCTAAGAGAGGTGTGAAATGAAAGTAGAGATTGGGTTTTGTTTGTTTTGTTTTGTTTTTAGTGTCTGGCATCTTAGCTATACTGGTCATTTGGCCAGGTATTGGAAATATCTATATAAAATTGGATTTAAATTACATGATACTCTATCTTTGCCTCTTTTTCTGTGTGAGTATAGCACTGAATATTTTTGATGTTTCCACTTATTTTTCATTATTTGCTGTAGTACACCTTAACAGTAACAAGTTTTCTTTAAAATCTCCATTTTTTCTTTTCTAAGCTCTATTTAATATAATCCATTATGTTCCTAGTCTACAAGTGAATTTTCTTGGAAGGACTGGATTAAATTTGGTCTTGTCTTATATCAGTGACTGCTGAACCAAGTATCATAAATTTAAGCATAAATTCACAAATCATAGTGAAATCACCATCTCTTTGAAAATTTTAATGTGTTAATCATGTTTATCCACTGGTGATTTAGCATAAGGTTGGGCATTCAGTACATAAATATCCATGGAAAGCATATAAACTTTCTGGAAGTTTAATTAGTATCACAAAAATTTGGAAGCTAAAATGGCAGAAATGCAACCGTGGGTTCACAAATGTTCCTTAGAAAAGCAATCACAACAGTAGTTATTACTAGTAGGTCATATCACAGTTGTGACGTGTTTGAAAAATTGTGTTGAAAAATTTAAGTCATAGTAAGAGTAAAAAAAAAAACTCCTAGCACATATCATTAATAAGATGTTTGGAAAGTTGCTTCATAAATAATCTTTTTACCCAACCATTTGGAATATTCAGTGGCACAATATCCTTCTCTCTTTTGTTTCAAAGAAATCTCAGAATATACCAAATGGATCTTTGTTTCCTCTTTTGTTCTGTAGGAAACTTCTTTAACTATGCCTGGAATGCTGCCCATACAAATAACACACACATATATATGTATAAAATATATATATATATGCTCATATAGAAAAAAACAGCAGTTAAATAATCCACAACATGCAAGTGAACAAGCCCATTGTACTTCTGAGAATTGACAAGTGTCTTTTCAGATAAGAATGTGGTATTTTTTTCTCCTTTACTGAAAAAAAATAAATAAATCTGAAAGAGAAACATTCACTATCTTTGTACATGAGCATTTTTATTCTCTCTAGTTATGAGCCTAATAAATCTGTCAGCTTAAGACAGATTGACTGATGGCCATGGTTAAGCAGAAAGTTTTCCCTGCACACCTGGACACTTGACCAGGGATCATTTGCAGCTGATCTCTATCCTCTCTGTCTCCATGGAATACATATACTGCAGAGCATGGTGTTTCCATCTCTGGGTGAAGTGGTTTGATTTCTTTCTATGAGCCAAGTCTAAAGCCAAGTCTCCTTGATTTCCCTCCTGGAGTCATTTCTTATGGCTTCCTAAGGGCAGCAGACCAGTGCCATAGTTTGACTTGTTTTTTTCCCTCTCAGGCTGAAGATTGGCATTACTAAAAACTTACACATTATATCGACCTTCATATTAATTATTGCTTAGCCATCAATATTGTTAAACACAATTATCCCTGCATAAGATAATGCACTGCCTGTTAGCATCTGTTAATGGGCTGCTGTTATAACGGGTAAGTGTTTGGCTTAAATACACGGGCCATGATTACAGAGAAAAAAATAGTAAGTTGCATGTTCATTATATTCTTTCAAGATATCTATATTCTCTGGTTCTCAGCGGGGAAAAAAATGGTGTTGCTGAAGAACAGCTGATTTTACCCCATCTGTTCTGACAGATTATCTGAAGCGAGGAATGGCAGATGCAGGGAGGGTACAAAGAAAGTGCCATCTAATTCCTGAGTAGTCACTGAAGAGAGTTTTGCATTTCAAGTAGTTGAGCAAAAATTGAATAATCTCAGCTTCTTGTAGCACAGAAAAGGAAATTTATGTATCTAATTGTACCCTCCAAACACAGCTCTGTAAAAAACACTGTGAACTGAAAAATAACTTGAATTAAGTCATTTTACAGAAATGAGTCTACTATTCTGTAATATTTTCTGCAATATAATAGTTACAATGAAATTTGAGGAGTATAGTTTTTACTCACAGACTTGCAAAAATAATAGGTGGACCCTGAAAGACAAATAAACAAATGTAGCTTGCAAGTATCTGAGTTATATAGCTGTTATTTCTGTTCTTTGAAAATACACATTAAAAAATAAATCAAAATGTATCAGAATGAAGCAAGTAAGAAAAGTAAAGTAAAGTTCAAGTGGAGCAGAACATTTTTAGGGCAGAAGAAAACCGAGGTATAGTAACTGACCCTAGCTGTATACTGGGTCAGAGATAAGTTCCTGAAGAAGAAGATATATGTTCTATTTGAAAAAGTACAGGGGAGTTCACTAAAAGATTAATGACGGTGATGTTTTAATGAACTTTCCAAATAAGGGATTAACAGTGGTAACTTTTAGAAATAGTTTCATTTATTGGGAGCAGCCTCAGTGTCTGAGTATAGTCAAGGAATATTGAGCCTGTGAGTTGTGAGCAGCACCTCAGCTGTGCCTTAGCTGAAGGAAAGCTGGAACACAACATGCTCCATTCCTCATGTTCTGTTCAACAGAAAAGCAAAAAGGACAGTTCCTGCTTTTGACTTGTTCTGGCATTGCTCACAGGGTCAGGAGATGGTTGTGTTGCACGGGTAGTGATACCTCATATTTTCTGTTATCAAAAGTTGGAACATTGATGAATTTGAGATTCTGGAAAGATTTAGTGTATCATTGAGTAACTATGAATTGTATATTCATGAAGTTTTGAAACAGATGATTTCCTTTTGCAAATTAATTTCTTGTCACTTCCATGTTTCACAACCCAGCAGTCTTCCTCCACTGCTTCTGGAGCTTTTGGCAATGATTACAGGAAACAGTGGTTGTATTTCAGTCTTCTCTCTCCTTTGTCCATCTGCTTCTTTCCCATCGCTCACATGCCCAGCATCCAGTCTTCTACATCTGCCCATTCTAGCTCTCTTTTCTCCAAGGATGCTACACACTGAGGGGCTGAGCAGAGAGTGATGGAGAAGTTCAGTGCAGGAATGGACTCTCCATAGAGTCAACTGCAACTTGTTTCCGAAGAACAGAAGTGGAGAAGATGTTAAAGGTTTAAGTCAAAGATGAACTCATCCTAAACCTTACTCAGCACAACATTCCCTGTCTTCTTTCCTACCCACTTTCTCCCACGTTGCTTTGCACAGCCATTTCCCTCTAAAAGCAACTGCAGTGGCAACAAGAGAAGACAATTGCTATTTTTTTTCTCTTCTGCTGACAGCAGCAGCATAGGAAAGACAGAATTTGAGGTCTTCCCAGTTGAGGCAGTGGAAAGGAAGCGTCTCCTGCACATCTTTTTGTGGGGCTGGTGAGCAATATGAGTAAGCATGAGGATATTAGGGGACATAGCATGCCTACTTTTTCATCAGTAATCTGTGTTCTCCCTCACTATGGCAGCAGCATATAACAGTGCATTGCCACAACCATGTGATGCATACATATTGTCATGCTTGATAGCAGTTAAGCAGATCAAAATCCCTTTGGCATTACAGGATAAACAATAGGCATGACTCTACCTACAAAAATGCATGTAAAGTGTGATTTGCTATATTGCTACAGCATATCTGCAGCCTGAATCCTTGGTTCAGATCTGATTATTTTTCTTGACAAGCTTGACAGCAGTGATGAAAATCAAAAGAGTATATGTGGGAGAGGAAAGAATCTGTATATAATAAGAAGAGTTTTAAAAAAGGGAAAATTGTGCAAGTTCTATACATTGAATATTGTGAAGTAAGCAGACTTGGTAAACATTAAGAAAATAACAAAGCAGAATGCAAAATGTGAAACCAGAATATTTAAAATTGATAAATGATATATTGCAGCCAACACAAACACTCTGTTACTGATAAATGTCATTGAGTCAGAAAGTCCAGCAGGTTTTGAATAGGAATTACATTTTTATTATTATGAAATAAGAATATTATGGAAATGAGGAAAAGCAGGGTGAACCACATTCAGTGTTTGTCATTTATGTACTTTGGTTGGGAGGAAGCTGTTGAACAGTATCCATTACTAACACACGTCTAAAAGACTTAATGAATAATACTACAACGTCACAAGAGTGTAACATACTTATTGTCTGCTGTTACTGAGCAATACCCAAGCTCTAATCCAAAGTTCACTGAAAATCAATAAAAAGATTTTCAGTGACTTCAGGTTGCTTGGGATCAGTTACTGCAGACATAAGGGAATGGCTTATGCCACTAAGAGCTTGTCTAATCAACACTTGGTTGCAAAGACCTCTCAGAAGCAGCTGCAGCAGCCCAACAATAACCAAAAAGCCACATACTGTGGAAACACCAGTTTAGTTTCACCCAGACCTGGACACAACCCTGTGTTACTACAGAGAGAGTAAAAAGCAGTTAGATCTTAGTTGCTACTGAAGGACCCACGAACCAACCAATTCTTGCAATCCATGAGCATGTGCAAATGGATTCTTCTTCAGTGTCCTCACTTATCTTTGTAAGGACATACTTAAACCTGAGAAAAAGCCAGCATTTGAGCCCCTGCTTCGCTAGTATCTAACTCTTAGAAAATACAGTTGGGCCCAGGCTCAGGCATTGGACAATATGCAGAGCGTGACAGAAAAGTTCAAGCTCCTACATGATTTCTTGTTGCTGACATTTTCAGAGTATGAATGGACTGCAGGTGAAGTGGGACATGTGTGTTCAACCCAGGTTCCTTGCTGTACAACCTGTAATACCTTGCGGCACCAGGCAAGTCTGACTCAGTATGACTAAACTACCAAAAGAAACATGAAAATACACCATTTCATCCTAGTCTGATCCAAGTTCTTTCAAAGCAGTAGAAACTCATTCAAAAATTAGCGGAAAAGGCATAAATATATGCTAAATATTCAAAATTTGGAAGGACTTTCCCTTCAGTAGTCACTACAGCCACATCTACACTAGTTAATGAATGCCAGAGTAGAGGCTTGAGCACTGGCCTGAGCTTATCTGTACTGTTTGTTACATGCTGCTTGCATAATTTTGGCTTCTGCCAACCAGCTCTCCCCCAGGTAATGCCTGGACATCGAGGGACAGAAGTGCAAGGGGACATTCCTCCTAAGGTGGTGCAGACAAAGCTACTCTACTATGGGAGGGGAGAGTCATCTGGAGAGGAAGCATGCTGTGTCATTTGAGCTCACATGGCCAAAGAAGAATCCTTGGCCCATTTTAAAACATGCAGCCTGCAAGTGTACCAGACTTATCAAGGAAAAATCTCTAAGAATATGTTAGCTGGTGCTAAGAGATAGCTGGTATACTGACGAATTTCTTCAAGAAATGAGCTTTTTGCTGCAGTTGTCAATGTAACACAGAGCGAGTAATGATTAATAGTATCATTAGAGAAAAAACATTGTGTTTTCTTGCTTGCCTACGTTAGATTTATTCTACTGCTATGCCGTGCACTTAAGTCTCAGAGAAATTAGAGTTGTGTGAAACTAGTAGCTAATGAGAGCTCAGCAATGCTTTCAGAATTTTCTCACCACTGTACAGACAAGCACCTTCCCATTGCCTCCAGAAAAGATTATTACATTTATTGTCATATTACATGAAATGAAGTGCAAGACATAGCACTTTTAAATCTTCATATAGAATATCCTTGGGCAGGAAATGTGCAAGGTCTGGCCATACTTTTAAAGACAAAAGAAAGCTCAAAGAAGGGCTATGAGTCAGAAAGTCACAGAAATAAATGTGCTGTTTAACTGACATCTTCTGAGAAATTAGATTCAATTTCTTCATGTCCTAAATGAGATATTCAGTGTTAGATCTCTGACTGAAGTCTACGTTACTACAGAAGACAATGGATTTGCATGTAAGTTAAGGTAAAAACAGGAAACAAAACAAAAACGAAGCAAAACAATACAAAACAAAACAGTATTCTTTTTCATTAGTAAAGAAAAGGATCTTTGAAATTTCCCGTTTGCCTTCACCATCTCCATAAACCTGAAATATTTGGTGTTATTTTTCATACAACCGTAGTTATGGAGACTGAAAGGAACACGGCCTGCAGAAGAGCCTGTCTTTTCTGGAAGACTCAGACATACCTGAGGCCAGAACTCAGTGTCTAACATAACAATGCATCAGCATGGGCTATCAGTTTAAGACTTAAGCATCCACCCAGTGCACATTACTAGCTGATGTTCATTAGGTAATTCGCATACCTCAGTCCCAGCTAGAAAAATCTGTAAGACCCTCACTTCCACATACCGTATTTTCCTTCCTTGAAGAGATACGAGTATGTGAGACTAGGATGCTCAAAAACCTGGACTCTTACAGTGAGTCACTTCCTCTAGCTAGTAGGAAACACAGAGTTCTCTCGAATATCACTATCCCTAGCATTTAGCCACCTAACTCTGGACTGTAGGGTTTTAGGGTTCCATTGACCAGAAACATTTTAACCTTTTTAAAGTGCCTAAGCCCTTTCTATTAAAAACAAACAAACAACAACAACAACAAAACCACAAAGGTGTAGAACACTCTTTTATTTCAAAGTGCTGTAAAAGGACTGTGAATCCTCTATTCAAAACCTCAGGGAACACCACAAATTTTATTATGTGCAGAAGAGAGGTGGAAGACCAGAGTCAAGTTCCCTGCTCTGGCTGACAGCATGTAAGTCATTTCTCCAGAAGAGAACAGTCTCTTAGGCCCAGTAGATACTTAATTGTTCTATGCAAAGTTAAACATCAAGAAGGACAGACAAATGGGAGCAAGAAGGTCCCATCCCAGAGTAGTTCACAGCAAGGCTGCACAGCTATGCTGCATGGGAGAGCAAATCCAGCTACCATGACAGATCTGCCTTGCTCCATGTTTGTCCAGAGTTGTGGGATCTGTTTTCTGAAAGCAATGTACGTGGAGAGCACTAGACTGATTTTGAGTTACTGTTATGTCCAGATGTTTTAGTCCTCTGCATAGGTGTTTGACCAGACACCATCTGCTCTAATCCCAGCTCTGAGGCTCTCATATCTCTTTCCAATCCCTCTTGCTGCTGGAAGCCAGGCCAGTCCTCACCACTCAGCTGTCCAACCTCCATAACCTATTTTCCAACTGCATGCAACATTTCTAATCCCCTAGTATCCTTTATTCCTCTCTACTGCATACCCCTGCCTTCTTAGCCTCCTCTTCTTTACACACCCTCTGTCCTACCTCACCAACCCCAAAGTCCCATTTCTTTATCCTTTCCACCTTCCTCCCATATACCACCAACCCTGTCCTCTTCACCTCTCAAGCCTCCTGATCCGCTGACTCATGCAGAAGTGTTGGAGTCAGGATGGATGCAGTTGCTGCACAGGCTACAGCACTTAGGAGGGGAGATTACAGATTCAGGAACAACTTACTGAAGGATAAGAAATTATCAGGCAACAACTGCTCCATGACAGCAACGCTTGTTCACACTATTACCTCAATGGTAAACAGGAGGTGGTCTACCTCTTAGTGAAAATGTATCACATTTACTGTGGGGTAGGAATGTACCCCTGGGCAGTTACCAGGATCAGTTTTCTTTATATGTGCACACAGCACTTTCTTTGTTGTCAAACCAAATTATCATGCACCACATGAGTGGTAAAATTAGGTACCACACTTGATCTTAGCACCCCACTTCCTCTCTTTTGACGATTACCAGAGATGGGGTTGAAAGGAGAAACTAGAGCAATTCACAGAAATGAAAACAATTTTCTGGTCCAACAGCCAGAAGAATGATGTGGATTACCACTAAGGAGTGACATGGAAAAGAAATGGCTTAACAGCATGTGACACAGTTTGCAGGATCAATCCAAATTACCAGTATAGCTGTACGCTGAATGTAACTCTGGTACTAATTACCAGCTGAGCTCTGAGAAACTAGATTTTTGGCGTACGCAGCTGAAACGGCAGTCAGTAACAACTTGTGCACATATGCCATAAAATTTCCTGCATTTAAATTCTGAATTTCGTATCTAAAAAGAAAAAAAAATCCAAAAATATTTATGAAAGTTCTCTTAACGATGAAATCCATTAGAGAACAATTCTTTCTAGCATCATATTCTGGCACCAACTATTGATGCTGATCACTTACATTTCAACAATAGAAATATGATATTTTTCATATTCTTCATTAGTTCTTGCCTGCTTAACAGGATTTCATTTAGGAAGTATGTCAAATGGCCACTGTTATTGTTGAGCAATTGGCTACAACCAAAATTTAGCCTCAGATATCAATAATCTTTTCATACCTTTTGCTGATTTTGGACTGCGTTCTTGTTTATTAAAATGAATGGTGTTTTAGTCTGTAAGCAGTAGCTGCACAATAATGTACTACTTGCATGTGGCTACAAGTACTTTATTATCTCCCTGAATATGGAAAACTTTTGCGGTGTTATGTGTCAGTTCACAAAAAGTATTATATATCCATACTTTTGGAATAAATGGCTTGTTTTAGACAAGACAAGAAAGAGATTGTTTGTACGATGTCTTATGTGTCAGTCCACAGAAAATTTCATAACTGTTTATCTGCACTGAAAGAAGAGATGATTGACATTCCATGCATAGTGAAAAAAGGCATACCAATCTAAGTAGAATTATACACAAATATCAATTTCTGAAACATGAGGATGGAAATAGCTATAGAAGATTTTACCTTATATGACCTAAAGCCCTCAGAAGCCTATATAACTTTCTTAAAGTATATGCATGAACTGACTGCAGATTTATTATAATTTTCAAAGTCACATAAGACACAAAATCCAGATGGTTTTGCTTTCTTTGATCTAAAGTGGTAAAACTGATGATGACTCATACATAAGCACTGTAATTTTTCACACTCAGCATTGAAAATTCAGAAGTATCCAACCAACATAAAAGTTGTATTTCTAGCATAGCTGCAACACTGGCAAGTACAAAGTAAGCAAACAAATGCAAACACATTTTGTGCACATGGTAAACAAAATCTGAGTCTGAACCTTCTGAGGCCTTGGAAGAAGCAATAGCAGGATGCATGCTGCTTACCTGGGGAACTGTGAGATGCGGACAATCCAGGATGTAGTTCACAAAGAGAAGAAAACCAGTGGCTTCCTTGGGGTCCTACTGATCTGTTGAGAAATAGGGGTGGGCTGGGTGTGCAGCTGGATGCTGGAGGGGCCTGGTGCTTGCCAGCGCGCTTTCTCATACTGCTGAGCATTTACTGAGCAACCTCTGCTCCAGCTCAGCCAGCTGCCAGTCACGTCCACGCAGTCCTGACATAGGAATTGCTCTTGAATTTTTCACAAAGTCACAAACAGCTCGTCAACCACAATTGAGCTCTCGTGTCATAGATGAATGGAAATAGCCTGCCTAAAGTTCATTTTGTCTGGAAAGTGACTGATCCCACCAAAAGCTTTTGCAAGCTTTTCTTCCCCTAGGTTTTCTAAGATTTTTTAAAGTGTTTATTTAGCCTTTGTTAATACTGTCACCAATAACAAACACTAAACCATTTGATTGAGCTTCAGTTGGTAAACTTCAAAATATTATTTATTTCACATTGAAATACATCAGGTGCTCTGCAGCTCTCAGATCTTGGATTATACAGAGTGCCTGTATTTCCAGTCATAGGCTCAAGGCAGCATCCAACTTCAACTCATGGAAGTCACCAGATTGCAAGATAGCATGTGATTCAGTTCTCAAACAAAGACAAAAGATGACACACCTTCCCCTTACTGCCCTCTTCTTTGCAGGCTCATCTTCAGTCCTTCTTCGCCAGCTCCTCTACCTCCCTCCCCACGAGCAGCGCAGGGGTGGTGGGGAATGGGGGCTGTGGTCAGTCCTTAACAGATCTTCTCTGCCACTCCTTCCTCCTCATACTTTTCCCCTGCTCCAGTGAGGGTCCTCTCCATGGCTACAGTCCTTCAGGATAGATCTTCTCCAGCGTGGGTGCTCCATGGGCTCCAGTTCCTTGGGGAAATATCCACCTGCTCTGTCATGGGGTCCTCCAAGGGCTGCAGTGTGGGTATCTGCTCCACCATGGTGTCCTCCAGGGGCTGCAGGGGAATCTCTACTCTGGTGCCTGCGGTACTTCTTCCCCTCCTTCTTCTCTCACCTTGGTGTCTTGCAGGGCTGTTTCTCACCCTTTTTCCTGGCTGTCAGGCAGCGTTACACTCTTTCTTCCCCAGTCTTTCCCTGAGGAGCCGCCATCTTGGCTCTGAGGCCCCACCATCTTGGCTGTGCGGCCCAGCCATGCCCTGTGGTGGGGCCCTTGGAGCCGCCCTGGGGCAGCCCCGGCCTCGCCTCATGCAGCAGCCCCGCATGCCCCCCACTGCCAGCACCCAGGCACCTGCACCCACATACCAGTGTTTCAAATACTTTGGTCTTGCTGTGTTTTTAACTTACCAATTATAGCCCAGGTATCCTACGATTGATAAGCAAATTTCAAAATTATCTGAAGCTGATAAGCAAAATTCAAGATAAGTTATCTTTACGTAGGTATTAAATAGCATACACAACACCTATATACGATCCTAGTGCATTTCAGAACTGCACAGAAAAGCTTTGACAGAAGCTGGTAGAAGAGAAACATTTACATTTATGTCATAGTCTGACACACATTTGAAAAGGCAGTCAATACGTGAGGAAAAAGATGGATCACTCTGTATATCAGCAGGGTTTTGTCATCCTATAGGTATTTTGTCAAAACTGAGAACAGATTTTTGGTGTCTATGTGGTAATGTACTACCTGAAAAATCAAGCAGAGAAAAACTTGGCTCAAATATGATACTGCCACCATGAAGGGAGATCTGCTAAACTATAATGACTATTGCAGGCAACATTCTTCAGAAACCCTGAAAGGGCAAAACACCCCAAAAGTGGTAAAAACAAACAATCAGTTTCTGCCTGAAATGTTTTTCCATCATTTTTCAAGTGCTGAAATGAAAGACTGTGGTTCTCTGTCTCCCTCCTTTCACAAAGTGTCACGGTAAGGTAAATAAGGGATAGACACCAGCATCTGAGCCCAACAGGAACAACTGAAAAAGTTAAAATGCAGAGAGAGCGAAAGTTAAGGACAGGAACCAGCAATCCAAGAAGATACTATACAGGCAAATGGAAAAATATATGTTTATGTAGAGTGTGTGTGGCTGTTTTTCCATCATCGAGGCCCTGTACAAGCAAATCTTTTGAGAATGTATCTGCTAATGTTTTTGTAATCTCTTTGTAAATAAAACACATAGGCATTTTCATAATTAGCAGCAGAAATCATTCATTTTTTGTCAGGATTGAGTCTGTGTGATTTCTTTTAGGCCAGAGCTCAGGCTAAGAGATGTTGGAATAGTTAGTTCAAAGAAAGATTTGGCTACCGCTGCCACATACTGGGCACTTCCATCACCCGGGCTTTGATTTTAACAGAAACATGATGATCAGGCCTAATAGAACATCTTTTTAGAAGATAAATCAGTAAGACTGTGCTGCACAATACTAACTTGTAAGATGATTAATAAGGGTGTGTGAGTTATTGCTCTGTAAACACATAGTAGTGCGCCGTCCCTTTCCTACTATTTCCTCTAAAACAGGGAGCAAAGCTCAGGAGCAATGTCATTTGCTTTCTGTGGGTTCATACACTGTGTTACTAATAAATGCTCAATAAATAAAGCAAATGTTCAGACTGATATCCTCAGTGATGTAACATTGCCTTGTAAGCACCAGTAGCTCTTCTCTTCTGTTCTCTTCTTTTCCTCCCCAGCTCCCGGGCACTTTGGTTCAGCTGGGGAATAGCAGCAACACTCAGCTGCCATAGTTCTTTACCCAGCACTGCATTTTCATCATCTTCCTCCTGGAAGCACAGCTCCCTGTGGAGGAAAGCACAGCAAAGCTCCCTGGAGAGAAAGAACGCCTTTCAGACACAGAAAAGACAGTCATTTGCTGTCTTTTGAGCGCATCTACGTTATTACTTTAGTTTGGATTGGGAGTGCAGTCCCGGAGTGCATTTCCCAGTCATCCTTAATGACCATTCACATTACAGAGGGGTCCCTGAACACAGAAATTTCATTCCTTTTGGAGCTGCATAAGGGTAGGTTTTAGGCATTTTAAGGGTTTTTGCCAGTGTTTCAGGTTGGACAAAACAAATACATAGAAAATGCCAGGGCCTGGAAGTTAGTAACTTGCCCTTTCCTGTTTTTTATAAAGCCCCAAAAAAGGAACCTGGCTTTTTGTTTCAAGGCCAACCCTGGCAACAGACTGTAAATCATGGAGAAACAACAGTTCTTTAAATACTGCTGCAAGACATTTTATAATGGAAAATTCTGGTTATCTTAAATACAGGTCTCACCACTTCTTCCCTTACCATGCAGAGTTTAAAAATAATACAACAGAGCTTGCTGATTCACTTCAAAAGAAATGCTGCTGTGCTGAAAGCATAATTGGAACATTACTACCCAGAATAAATTAATATACCAAAGTTAGGAACAATTGAAAGGTGGTGGGAAGATGCTGTAATAGAAGTTGCAATTCTCTGCTAGTTAGAACAGTCTTTGTCACAACTTTTATTTTAAATGGATGATAAATGAAGCAGATTCTAAGCACTGGATTTTCCAAAAGAGTTCAGGAAGCCATCAATGTTTAGACATCAAAGGAGCTGGACAGGTTTTCTACCAAGTCCAGATCGGGAAACTTCTGGGCACTGGGCTCTTCGGAGCATGAGGATCCACTGGGTTTCTGAGCATTTGGAAGTGTTAATAAAATATTGCCAAACATAGTTCTAGCCTGAGGACTTAACTAAACTCCCAGGTGTCATTCCTACATTTTCTTGTACCTACTCTTCTATGATCAGCTTTTCTGAAGCAGTCTGTGTATTAGTATGCACAATGTGTAGAGTAGTTGCCTATACAAGCAGTAGTTAGTACCCAGAAGCTGTACATCCAGCTCTGTGTATAAGCCACATCCTCCACTGCCTTTCTTAAAGCCCTCTCTGGTTTGGATCTAGCCAGGATATTGATGGGGGTAGCATGGTATCTCCAAATGCATCATTTTCTTTTCTAGATGATACTGGCCTTTTGTATCTCACAAGTTAACAATTTTTTAAATACATCTTAGAGCCTACAAATAACAAGTGTCTATTTTTATATCTTCATATTACCTTTCTCTTAATTTCATATTAAATTTCCTTTGTCTAATTGCATTTTTGTAATATAAAAAAAGATTATCTATTCCCTAACAAAGCTCTCTCTGTATCTCATTAGCCAGGTAGCTCAAACTGTTAATAAGACATTTGAAATAGCAACATCATGCTATTGTAGTGCTGTATTGTTTTATTTCTCTCTCCTAAGGGAAAAATGCCTTTAGTAATTTATGTACATTTGTCTAGTCATAAAAATAAGAACTTTTCAAAGCAAAATTAAAAAATAATTTTTAATAATTTATCTCAGTTCTAATCCTTTCTTGTGAAGACATCTTGCACATCATTCCTCCCAGGTATCGCAAATAAGCAATAGACTTTTTCTATTTCTCTCACAGTAATCTTTAGAACAATGGAAGCAAATCAACCGTATTGTTCTCTTCTTAGGTGTACAAGTGCATATGATAGAATTAGATAGGATTGTTAGTTATGTATCACAGGTATCTGTAAGCTGCTTTACAACTCAGGGAAATAGAGATTTTTTTCAAGTGGGTAGTTGTATTATCTTTTTGAAAAACATAAAGCTAAGTCCACATTACTCTTGCTTGGGGTCAGATTCTGAAAATTGAAATAATGTAGAAAAATAAAATAATGTAGAAAAGACCTGCCACCGAGACAGTGATATTTTATGAGTGCTTATCACCTACAGGAGTCAGTTAGCAAATAACTAACATATACAGCAATACACGCTCCATGCACTTGTGCAGTTCATCATCACTATGACTACAAAGTTCCTTGCAGTTCAGTGTCTTTCATTTCAATCTTAAACTCAAATAAATCAGGGATGTGACAAATCCATTTCTCTCCTGATTTGTCAGAACCGGAGGCTCCAGCAAGCACCAGCTGCGGTGCTTCTTGCCATGCCAGCCTTGCCGCGGCCGGTGTCTCAGCTGAGCAGGAATGCCTGTCAAGCTACCCGTCAAGGAGTCTTCAAACTCTGCCCAACGCCAAAAATGAAGGCCTGCGTGGCAGATGAGGTTTCCTCTTCCTTCCTAGCCCACCATCTGCCTTGCAGAGAGGGTTTTAAGAAAGGCAGTGGAGGATCTGGCTTTGACAGCTCTGAGTACTGCAGGTTCCCAGAATGCAAATTGAAGTTGGGTATTGATCCTGCCTGGAAGTGCACAGTGAGAGGAGAGGAACACCAAATCCACCTCCGAGACATATGTGTTGATTTGTCCTTTTTGGTTCTCTGGGTAGCAAGCCTGTCCTCTTCACATTTGCAAACATGTGGACCGGCACGACCTCAACATATGGGTCCTATCCTGGAAGAGGATGTGGAGACTGGGATGAAAAAAAGGGAGAACATCCTGGTGGGGTGGGAGCCTCATGTATGAAGAGGCTATGAACGAGTGCGTATGCACACTGGAGCTCAAATTAAAAGCACCTTGTTTCTTAGTGTAAGAACAGCTTAAATGTTTTCTGCTCAGTTACACTGACCGTATTTGGCTCTGAGCTCATCCCAGTGGCAGCTATGCTGGAAGAACTGTGGTATTGTACAGCATAAGGAGACTTTAACAGCCCTTCCACCACTTGTTCCCAGAGACTGACTCTTGCTAAAAAAGACGGTATGTACAGGAAGATGAAGACACTTCTGTGGAAACTTTCAAGCATTAGCTTCCTTATCCACAGCCGGTGCAAGCCAGGTGCATATCTGGGGTACTGGAACTAATACATCTATCTGAAAAACATACTTTCCTGCATACTAAAATTTATTTCAAAGTAATGTGTGTAAGTAATACAGATGTTGCACATTGCAAACTCCTCAAGTGAGAGAGAAAAAAATAGAATATAAAAACTGTGATATATCCTCTTGCTCAATTTAAAACATTATGATGAATAAACAAAAAACATTTCTCATCCCAATAATAGAGCCTTGAAAGTGGATTACATCTTATCATCATTACTGCAGATTCATTTAAGTGTTCTTTTAAAAATGAGTTATCTCAGCGATACTGGTCACTAATCAATGAGAGATTAAAAAATGCTCCATAAAATTCAATTCAACTAATAAAAGCAAGGTTTTTCTTGCTTTCCCTCAGTCTTCACGTGAAAGTTCATTGTGTGCAGATTGAAATTCAGAACACAGTCCAGAAACAGTTTTCTTTCCTTCAGTAGCAATCCTATTGTCAATCTCCACATGACATTCAGAATCATGTTGTGCTATTCCAGAAGGAATATAAATATCCAGAGCTGTGTCAACAATAAGTCCACTACATATTATGCTACTAGGCATAGAAAGTGCTTTGGCAGAATATGTGCTTTTAGCGCAATCTGCAGTTTTTGAGGCTCTGATGCAATTCCATTTCTCCCTTTGTAAAAACCAGGAGTATAGCAAGTTCAGGGGCTTGTGAAGTAACACCTCTTTCATCCTCACAAGCATCATTAGCATGCATGACCTGATGAAGAACAAAGGGATTAATGATACTCTGAAAGTTAACTATGACTCATGTCGGTATCCACAAGATCAGGTCTCTCAGGGACAGGAGAAATAATAAAATTAAAATAACATTTAATTGCATCTCTTAGGACTGTACAATAATCATATAATATCTGCATTTCCCTCTATGTGAGATGTAGTGCATCTCACTTAACAGTTTTAGTCAGTGCTTTCATATTGATTGATATGTATCAGCCAATTTAGCCTGTTCCCCACTTAAAAACAATTAGTGCCACTTCCCAACACACAACCCATATCCCAGGGCAGGGAGAAGTACTTCTTTGAACCTTGCAGCTTTAGAAGCATTTGTGATACAGACAAAAGTTCCAAATAGGAAAATTGTGTGTAATTGATGCTATCCTCCAAAACCTACTGAATCTGCATCCTACTGCTGCCTGTATTTTCTACAAAGGAACCCCGACCATTAAATATAGAGCAATGCTGCTTCAAGAGCATTCACAAATGCTGCATGCTTAATGTGTTTGCACCAGCCATGTGCCTCTGAAAAGGAGGAGGTGCCCCCCCCTCCCCTTCCAGGCAAGTGTTTGAGATACTGGGAAATGTTAGAAGGCAGCAGTGCCTCCAAGACTCAAAGCCTGTGCCCACGTACGGTGGCAGAGCAGGCCACCTTTGCCAGGAGGAAAGCCCTACAGCCTGCTGGCGGCCAGGGAAGCCTGGTTTGCAGAGCCCCACCACCAAAACCCATCACCACTGCCTGGGGAGCATCCTGCAAAAGGAGCTCAATCTTTAAACAGAAAGCACTTTCAATCTGTCAGAAGCAGGTGGTCTTTGAGGAAATTTGGGCAATATATCTTTCTAGGGGAAAAGAAAGAGAACTTCTTGAGGGAGAACTGGGGCAGGAGGCATGGATACATGCAACCAAATCATGTGATTGCAGTGAGTTAAGAGATCGGTGCCACCTGCAAAAAGTTATATTCATCTCCTATCTTGCCAAGTAGAAATTTCACTATTGATATTAAGGGACTACTTATTAAATCACTTTGTCAAAAAGATTGAAGCTGAATTCAGACCTTTATTACTGTTGCATAACTGAATAGTAGGAAATGCTCGGTTCAGCTAGCTTTTTTTCTTTTTTAAATGGGCAAGCCATTGTGAAATCTTCCTAATTCACTACACCACCTCCATTAGGCATCTGCCAAAAGCGCTGTATTTCCAGGTGCACCCTCACCAAGGTGCTCCAGCAGTCTCTCGTCAGATGGCGCGACACTTCCCCAATGGGCCTCGTTCTTATCTTGAAAACTTCCAGCAGACAGACAGAAACACATGGAGCAGGAGAGCTGATGCTCTGGCCAGTTTAAATCCCTAATAGTCTCATATTTCTGGATACAAATGTAATCATATTAGACAAGTTCCTATGGAAATTTATTCATTTGCCTTTATTATCCACCAAAGGAGATTTCACAAGGTTCTGGAAATCCAATAAACCTCCATTTATAAGTCATGGCTTGCAAATACTTAGCGATGTGCTCCACTGGAAAAAGCATATTACTATGTTAATGGACACACACTGGGCTTCCACGAGATTTCGAAATTCTTTCTGAATTTTTGTGGAGAAACAAGATAAGAGTATGTTATCATTTAAGAATGTCATTATTCTAGACCCTAATCTCTCATTAACCTGAGCATGCATTAAGTTGGAGTTGGCAACTTGCCTAATTCTTATTTTATATGCTGCAATCACTGTGGATGTTAAAAAAATACACAACTTTTCTGATTCTCACTGTTCTTGGCAGTTATTTTTTTTCTAAGTGTATAGTTTCGTATTAACATAAAGATAATGTAATTGCTTTTGTGCTTATAAGCATTACATATAATGTGGAGCAAGAACAATGTAATCTGTCTCGTTTGTGTAAAACATCATTAAAATAGCTAAGAAAATGAAGGTTGGACAGTTTGGTAACAATACAAGCATGAGAAATATAGCTACTGATAAGAATGCAGCTGGCTATGCTTGAGAAGGCTAGCTGTATAGTGATAGAAATCAACTTGCAGCATCATGGAAATAGTTAATAAACTTTGAAAAGTTATGCAAAATTAGAGTGCAAGAACAGCAGAAGGCCGGAGAAAATTAAACTGGGAAATGCAATGCAATATAGCAATAAAGAAAAGCTTATGCAATTCTGAATTACACACTGTCACAGCACAGGGAGGTAATATTCCCTTTCTGTATGTCTTTAGTGGGCTGACAAGTAGTATGCTGCACTCACTTGTGTGCTTCTGTAACAAAAATTAAAACAAAATAAAACTGAAATTACAGAGCCCCTTGACAAAAATGTTTGAGAATATTTTACTATATAATGTACTACTAAAACCAGTCATTGGGGACAATTAAATGCAACATAAAGCATGTCATTCTTTAATCTGCTTTTATGTTTTGATTAAGAATTGCAGATAGCAACGTGAAGGGTATTCTCAAAGCAACGGGCATAATTGGCAAGATCCCTAGTAGTCATTAACTGAAGATTATACTTAGACTAAATACCCATCTGATTCAGAATACAGAAAGCTGTTGGGGCAATACAGCTCAGGTTCAGTGAAATGTACTACATTTTTGCCTTTGAGGATGCCAAAAGCTAAAAGAAGAATTAAAAATCTGCATTATTTTATGGAGATAGTGAAAGTACTGCAGAACTGAATAATGTGTGACCTTCCTGGTACCCCTAGGAGCATACACGTTACTACGCTGTGAATTAGCTGCAGTCTAGATATGATTCACTGGGGTCCACGTTAACAAAGAATTGAAACAGTCCAATCAATAAGAGACAAAAACATTTATCAACATCTGGAAATCACTTCTACTGATCAGCAGTTAGAGTCTGGCAGTATTTATTAGTAAGAGAAAGATGTCAACAAATTAGAAGAATCTGAGAAAATGGTAACAAAATGATTAATGTGATGAAGAATTGATTAAGGAGGAAAGATTAAAAGACCTGAATATGTGAAGTCACTAAATGACAGCTCATATTTTATTATAGAAACCAAAGAAGGAGAAAAATTGTTTGCAATGGTTTAGTAAGAACCAAGAATGCATATGCAATGGCAATGCAAGATGGGCACACCTAACAGGTAAGCATATTTGTGCCCAAGAATTATTTGCAGCTTTCACAGCTGTTCCTGCTGCCACTCAGAATAAAAGTAAAGACAAGGTATTAATGTTGGGAGGAGCCAAAATAGAAATGCAAGGAAGAGGCATGCATTTGAAACAGGGTTTTGAAAGATAAGTATTTTGTTTTGAAATGGCTACAGAACCCTTTGTGTCCCATGGCTATTGCTGAAAGAGAAGAGAAGAGAAGAGAAGAGAAGAGAAGAGAAGAGAAGAGAAGAGAAGAGAAGAGAAGAGAAGAGAAGAGAAGAGAAGAGAAGAGAAGAGAAGAGAAGAGAAGAGAAGGAAAAGACCCCCCCCAAAAAACAAAACAAAACAACAACAACAATAACAAAAAACAAAAAACAAAACACCAACAACCTCTCTGTTCCTCAATTTTCCCAGCTCCAAAATGGGCTCAGTGATATTTCTTGATTTCTGTGGACGTTGTGACAGCAAAATCAATAACATGTATGGCCCAGCGGGCTAGTGTGGGGACAAGGACTTATTACATTAGTGGGGAGATGAACTAAGACTGACAAGACATGAGAAGAAATCTATCTCTAGCCTGGTTCTTAAAAATCATCTTGTTGACCCAAACAGGTTTTTGGTCCAATCTTTGAGCTGAAAAAAGATATTCTGGGAAAGGGAAGGTAAAACAACTGCAAGAAGAGAAACAGATCTGGCACCATGGTGAATGGAAAAGGGAAAAGCAGAAAATTAGGAAAGAAAAAAGATGTAGGTAAACATCTGAAAAATCAAAGGTTAGAAAAAAAAGGGAAATAGAGAAAAGAAATGCAGGTGTGGAGTGTAAGATGCAAAACGGAGTGACATAGCAAGCCAAGAGAAAGATCTCAGCTTCCAAAGAACAACTACCCTGGCGACGTTGCTGCCTCAAAAATTGGTGAGGCATTGGGACAGCTTTGAGCATTGGAAAAGGAATTGGGGCATTAGGGTGCTGGGGGATCTGCAAAATGGCCACTGTCCCACCGACAGTGTTGCTTGTCCCAGAGCCATGATGAGCTTATAGGGGATGGGGGTGGCTTTGCGAGGTGTTGAATCGTTTGGTCAAGCTTCTGGACCAAGAGTTGGACGTGCAAAACTTCAAGAGAGGGCAACTGCTGATCTGAGGCCAGTGCTGTATGAACTAAGAGGAGCAAGAGAGGACTCTGCTAAATGCTCTTTCGGTTCAGCAAAGAGTCTTCCAGTCAAGGAAACTCCTCCAGACTGGTGTTTCTGTAACAGGTGGGTGGGTATGGTAAGACAAACCTGCGTGGATGGGCTCCCATGTGCTGCACAGGGACCTTGCTCTAAATCCTGGGCCATGGGCTGGGGTACTGAAGCATGCAGGAATAACAGTGAAGAAATTCTGTGGTGCTGAAAAATAATGTGAATCAATTAAATATGAAATTTAATAGCTAATTAACTACATATGGAACTAAATGACATAACCATTACCACCTGGTCCTTTATTGACTGTTTTGATTGTGCACTCATTTTATATTGTCAGAATATAGTGGGATCATATACTGAAGATCCTTAGTTGTATTTTTAAAGTTTTAAATGATGAAGGTGGCAGATTTAGGTAGGTGTCTGCTGAGGTTTTGGGCACTGAGGAGAAGCAGAAAAAGACGGGGACAGAGAAATGAGTTCAACTATTGAACAAACTGAGTATTTTTGATGAAAAGGTCAAAAATGAAATAGTTTGTATGAGAGGTCTTGAGGCTTTTGTTGAGGATGACTCTAGATTTGGTTAGACCAACGTCTTTGGTTCAGGACAAGAGGCAGTGGGCACAAACGAGCACAGGAGGTTCTGTCTGAACACCAGGAAGCACTTCTGTGCTGTGCAGGTGGCTGAGCACTGGCACAGGCTGCCCAGAGAGGCTGTGGGGTCTCCTCCTTGGAGATCTTCAGAAGCTGCCTGGACGTGGTCCTGGGCAGCCTGCTCTGGGTGTCCCTGCTTGAGCAGGGGTTGGACCAGATGGCCTCCAGAGGTGCCTTCCAGCCTCAGCCATGCTGTGAATCTGTGAACACTGTTCCAATTTATACTCTGCTGACATTTTTGATGTCTTCTTCAAAAGTACAGGAGTTGGAATATATTTATTTTTGTTAAGAATGAAAGTTGAGATTTATAAGTACAATTCTCTAGCAAAAAAACTGGCAAGGGTAGGATTCTAATGCCTCATGCATAGGAGTGCATGGGGCTCCAGACAACCGTGTAATGATTTCACTAAATTATAGATCTCTGTTCTCCGTTTTGTACTTTGAGATGAAATAAAACAGTGCTTTCACAATTAAATGTATCTATATTTTTTTCCAGATGTCTAGCAAATGAAATCTCCCTCACCAGTCTGGCAGCTTCTCTCTGCTCTTGCATGTTCCCTGCTTCCCTTTGGTTGCGCATCTTCCTTCTTGCAATTACTGGAGAAAAATAAGGGAGAGCAGAAATGGTACGTGCACCAGCAGCAGGCTGAAAAACTGCTGTTTGTGTTCAAGAGTTTGCAGAGGATGACAATTTTAGACAATCTGTGGAGCTTCCTACTTTCACACGAGAGCAGTTGGAGGTGAGCAGAAGTGAAATTATTGTATAATTGTAATAAAGTCACATTCACTTGCCAAAGATGGAAGGTACCAAATGTGACAGGATTTAGCATGATCTCAAAGAAATATCAGATCTGTCATTTCTTCAGTGTGGCAATTGCCTCAGCCTGTAACAATTTGTATTGCAGAAGCAGCTTGTTCAAACTCTTCTAGAGTTCTTTTGCTTCTTTGGCTGGCAGGAAAGTGTTTAGTTTTTTTTTTTCTTTTTTTAATATATATCAGAGAACAGGATAAGAATGAATACCCAGCTGGCACAGTGTGAATTTGCCAATCAAGCGTGACTGTATCACTCACTTAAGACTAGCTAGAGATGCCTCCCGACGGATAGCACAACTCAGACATGGCTTTTCTGGCTAAAAAAAATGGCATGCCTTTTATGCCAGGAGCCAGAAAAAAAAAAAAAAAAGGAAAGAGGAAAAAAAAATAAACAAAACCCCATTAGATTTACTTATGATCTATCTGGACTTGCTAAAAGCTTTCATGTGATGCCACATAGGGATTGCCCTGTTAAGCTGAAAGAGATAGGGAACTAAAACAAAGCTGCAAATTCAGTTGGGAGCTCACTGCAAATGACAACATGCTGCCCTGAAAGGGGAACGTGTAAAGTGGGAGAAGTTGCTACTGCTGTTTCTTAGAGTTTGTCCTAGCACCAACAGTTTATACGCGCATGTATTTTCGTTAGCATGAAAGCTGGTGCACTCTGGTCACAAAGAGCTGGGCTGCCAATACGGAGGAGGTTCAGAACATCTTACTGACATGACTACATAATCTCGAGGACTGGAATAACAGAAATGAGATGAAATTCAATAATGGAAAAGATAAGGGCAAGCACTTAGACATTTATAAAAAGCATTTTTATTATGGACTGTAAATGACAGACAAAGAGAAGGAGTTGCCCGCATTAGTCACTCACAGCGTGACCCCAAACCATCAGTGTGATTTGGTCATATAAAAAGCAAATTGCCTGTATGAAAAATGGTCATCAGGGGAGAGACTTTATCCATTGCAAAGACTGGCAACACTTTGTGAAAAAACTTTACATGTTTCATGTCAGCGATGCGGGAGAAAGCTGAATGCAAACTGTATCAAACTATCTGAGTTACAGGAGGAGACTAAGGAACTTGCTGATAGGCTTGCCATGTCGAGTGGCTGTGGTCCCTGCCTGTAAGTACATTACAGGTATAAGGCAAGGGAAAGAGGATGCCTAACTGAAACACTGTATGGCACAAGAACACATGGTTATGAGCTGGTGGTGAAGGTGTTCAGGCTGGGCGTCAGAAGGAGCTTTCTAACAAAGCGATGGGGGCAGTCCTGGTGCAGCCCTCCAGCAAGAAGCGCAGTAAAATACCATATGTAATGTACGATGGATCTGGCTGTGTTTATGGAAAGGGTTATATGGAGTATTCCCTCCTGCCATAGCAAAGTACTGGCTTCAAAACACAAGATCTGTGCCAGCCCCATGGCCTAATGATCCAAAAGGTTTACACGCCTAGCAGACCAGATTGCAATACGCAGGCACCTGAGCGAGCCTTAAATAATCTCGCCAATGTACCCAGGCAGCCTAGTGACAGCAGAGCAAGGTTCCGTGCAAGTTAATGTACCTTACCTTGCCAAGGAGCGGAGGTCTTCTGACATCTGGCATCGCAGCTCACAAAAGGAGCAAATAATTACAGAAAAACGTTTACATGGCAGAGGCAGTTGGTGCTGAACTCCGTATGCTGAAAGGAAATTGCTCTTTCAGTCTTAGCAATACAGGACTTAGCTCTTCATCACCATATTTAAACAGACAACAGCCTGACTCTACGTGCCTGACCCCTCTGCCTACCCAAAGCTTGCTGCTGGATTTATGGCCTTATTCTTGACTGCTCCTGTTAACAAACTGCTCTCGGCTCTCATCACACACGAGCTATGCCTTAGAGCAGGAAGGTGGCAGGCAGCAGCCGAGAGGCCGAGGAAACGGGCAGCTCTTGCTCCCGAAAAGTGAACGGTTTGCACAGCGGATGAAAAAACTCGCACAAAATGGAAGTGACAACTGAGACGGGAAAGCAAATCCCGCTGAACGTGCAGCTACCTCCCATGCTTTCCCTGCGTCAAAGCGATGACAGCGACGTCCCTTCGCACCAAACTTCCAGCCGCACAGCGAGGTGCCGAGGGGCTGCGCTCGGGCCACCTGCCCGGCGCTCCTGGGGCCTCTCCGTGCGGGTGGCTGCAAAAAGCCCAGCCGGTAAAAGCGCTGGGTTGCAAAACCCCCCGCCTTCACCGTAAGCACGTTTTACTGGATTTACCTGGACCCGTGAAAACGCTCCCGCCGTGCGCGCACGCCAAAAATTAAACCCGGCCCTTGCGCTTCCCCCGGAGCAGCGACGGTCTCGTCGCCTTCTTCCTCGCCCCCCCGCCGCCCGCTTTACCGGTCGGCACCGAGAGGCGACGGCGCTGCGCTCCCGGGCAGCCCCCGCCGCCGGGCCCCCGCCCGCTCCCCTCCGCTCCCGGGGGAGGGGGCTGCC
>VXAA01004887.1:42268-105648 GCA_013399115.1 Anseranas semipalmata | reverse complement strand
TTTTTAAAGCGGGACGGAGTACATAGGTGCCGTGCAAAGTTTCCGCCTTGTCGGGAGGACCCGTTCCTCTCCCGCCAACTCTACCGATGCCGTTTCGCTCTGACAAGCTGCCGTGCGTGCCTCCCGTCGCCGCTCCGAGACAATAGGCCGGGGGGGCTGCGCTGCCCGTGCCTTCTCCAAGGTGATGAACGCCCCTGCCCGGAGCCCGCAGCCCCGCTCCCGGGGGCTCCCGCGGGGTCCGGGGGCGGCCGGAGCCCCCGGTGCCTGCCCGGGGAGGCTCCTGGAGCTGCGCGGCAGCTTTGCGAGGAAGGAGGGAGCGGTGCGGGGCTCTTGCTCCCGCTCCCGCTTTGTGGTACGGGTAGCGCAGCTGAAGCAGGCTGGCCGGTTCGCAGGCCGGCAAAGTGTGGCGAAATGATTTGGCGGTATAATAAATCGCGCTGCTGGTCACTGTCGATGTGCTTATTCGTTCTTAATTCACCCAGGTTTGTCCTCTGTGGTGGTAGCGTGCGATACCCCAGGGCTGCTGCTTTGCCGTTGTCTGACTTCTCTATTCTGTTTGTACGAATACCGCGGTTATCTTTAAAGAGAGGTTAATAGGTTAACGTGTCACCGGCATTAGCGGCTTACCCATCGGAGACATGTGGGTCATTAGACCAGAGCACGTGCCTAAAGCGGGGAGATTAAATATGGAAGGCTGATGAAATATATGGGGAAGTTTCTAAGACAATGTGGAACGCGCGGATACTGTTGTTTAGAAACCATTACCGAAACACGGCTTTCCAACCTGGGATTAGAAAAACGTGTGCTGTATCAAAGACGTTCGGAATGGCACAGTCAAGTAAAAAAAGGCAGAAGCAAGCATACATACTATGTGTGTACGTACGGCAGGCGCTGGTTTTAGCGTAACTATAAAAACGTGGAAGAAAAATTGCGTTTAAAAGGCAGTAGTCAGATTCTGCTCTGTGGTAACTGCTTCATGCACAACTGAAGGGTTTCAGTTCTCAACATTAATTTTAAAGGAACTAATATCAACACATAATATCTGGGACAGATTTTCCCCTCACTTGCCTCTGTATGGCTTCATTAACTTTTACTGGATAAGTTACTCCCTGCAAAAGATGGCTTTCCTATATTTACACATGGGGCCAGGCGTTGATGTCAGTACCTTCCTCAGTGGAGTGCTATCATACACCTTGCTATTTATACAGAAAGTTGTACTTAAGAACTCCATCACTACTTTTTCTTTGGAAATTTGGACTCTCTAAATTTGTTTCCGTACTCAGAGAAGCGCAATTCGTATCTTGCCCATTATTTTGTCATTTTAATATTTGTATCAGGTTGACCAACTGCCCTGGAACAGTTTCTTAAACTTTCTGGGAGGGTCCCTGAGGCCGTAACATTTTATCATCACTCAATTATGTAACTACCTTTATTTTTTGTGAAATTTTTAGCAAATGCTGAACTCCTCTCCTTAATTCCTCCAGGGTATACTGCTAAAGAAGGAGTTTGCCGTAGCAAAAGAACATTGCGAGGTGGGCAACACAGGCAGATAACATGAAAATTAAGATGGCTTTTCCAGCCTCAATCCTTCCCCTTCTGCCCATTGCAGTTTAGTCTTTTGTTGAATTGTTATATAGTTGCATCATCGCTGGCCAAGGGAAGATCATATAACCAAGTGATTAGAGCAGGAAGCAGAGAATTAAGACATAGCTGCAGTTAATTGATGATGTGGACTTCCACTCATTTGTTTGTCTGTCGATCCCTACTTTGCTAAGCTAGGAAAACTGGAATAGCTCTGTTTTACCTAGAATGCAGTAAAAAAATAGAAGCTGGTATTTTTTTAACAGCCAACAAATTTTAGGGTTTATGTTTTAGAGATGTTACCTTATTCCCAGCTTTACCTGTAGTCATCTTCTGTAGCATTTCTGGTACTTGCTGACTGTCTGTAAGTAGGATGGAGTGATACTTGCTTCCCTGCTCAGGTTATGAGCCAGCCTTGTCCTTAATAAAGACTGTGAGCTACAGGAGATTATTAAAGCATCCTGAGTGTGAAGGTAAGTACAAAAGGTACTTAGTCCATGAGCTGCACAGGGGAATTCCCACGCTGCACGTGGGAATCTTCAGTTTCAGTCCGGCTGAATCTCCCGTGCGAGATACACTCCGGTCGTGTGGCAGCCACGGAGGTTGCAATTTATTATAACTGCCCAAATGCAGAGAACTTCATTGAGAGGTACGCAGACTTGACAGGGGGGTTTGTTCAGTGCATTGGCTTGGATTTGCACACCCAGGATTTTAATTAGCAGTGATATGTTTCTGTTGGTAAGCATTTCAGCTCGTTCCTCCTTTATGTGGTCACGAATGCTTGCTTGGGATGATTTCACACACCTCCTATGAGTCTCGTAGGCCATATGCTGCCCCTGGTTTCTTAAAGTCTCTTTGAGCAACACGGGTAAAGATAATTTTATCTTAATTTTATCTTAGCTTATTGGGGACCGAATGAGGTCAAGGAAAAAATAAGGACACTTACTCTTTCACAGAATTCCTCTTCTAAGGAGCATGAATGCCTTTCTTTTGCATAATCATAACATCTCTGAAATAGCTCGTAGATGGAAGTAGATGGAAATTGCTGATTAGGGAGAGGGAAGGGAGTGGGTGACAAAGGAAAGTATCCATCCTGTGAATAGGGTGATGGCTGAGAGTACAATGTGCTGTTTATTGAGCATGGAAGTATAAACTGTCAAATAAGCTTGCAAATTTTTAGACAGGACAGCAGAGAAAGCTATAGTGGAGCCATCTTTTACCGTATATACATTACCTTAACTTTCAATATGCTTTAAAGAAATGGTTTCTGCCCTGAAATAATTAATAGAGTAAATTAGACGGAGAATGTGAAAATCGTAGAAAAAAGAGAGAGGTGAAGCAGAGAACATCAAGTGGTGAGCCAACAAGAGTACAGCAAGCACAAGCAAAACTTGTGTGTTTTGATATTTTAAAATATGAGAAAAAGAGAAAGACATCAGTGGTGTAATGAAATCATCTTGAGGCTGGGCAACAAAAGAGGGTTCTGAAGAGGGATGGGAGTGGAAGGTGTTGGCTGGTACCTGAGAAGAAGGGAGTAAGGAAGCAGCATGAGCGAAGATACAAAGCTGAGAATGGGAGCAACTCACAAAGGATGGCAAGAATTAGCCATGTTGTACGTTCTTATTTTCAAAGCGTGTTTGTGCTCGTGTGCATGCTCTTTGTGTGAATGGAGCTTTAGAGAAAGAAGAGCTGGGAAGGACACAGAATGTGAGCAAGAAGAGCAACAGGAGAGGGCAGTTTCAACATCCAGGAACATGATCGTAACCCTGAGTAGTATAACAACAGAAGAGAAAAATTAATTCTTGATTTCTGCACACACTCAAAGAGGGAGCAGTGCATTTAAAGTATGGTTCCTGTCACTGTTACTAGCGATGCATGTGGTAGCATAGAAAAAGAATACCTTTTTTTGTCTGGCCCTCGCTTCCTGTCTGCTTTCCACAACCAATGAATCTGTGCTCATTCAGAACTTGCAAGTCTTTGTCTTTGGTGTCTCCTGCCGATATCGTTGTTCCCCTATATCCTTGATGTGCAGCAGAGGCTGGGCAATTAGGGACTCTTTCTTTCCATTACTTTGTTAGATGGCAGCGAGTCTGCTCTTCAGACACCATAGCTGCGATCCCCAAGCTTACTATTGCTGTGCTAGCAGAAGAGGCACAACATACACATTTCAAGAAAAAAATAATCTGTTCAAGTCTCGTCTGTGTACTACTTTGATGCAGTGTATGTAACATCTTCCTACACCTGCTGTAATCAAGGACCAGCAGTGAAGAATACATCATCTCCAGTTTGTGTGTGGACTGCTGGTGGTGCTGTCTTGTTCCTTGCTTAACAGCTTGTGGGGCTTATAGGAAATGGTGAAAATGGAGGTCACAGAGGCCAAACCAAAGTAGTGCAATACTTGGAATACCTTGCCTTGGTAGAAACCATCTCTGCTCAAGCATGGCCCTTGCCTTTGCTACCTCTGCTTCCTTCCAAAAGGGTTTTGCAGTCACAGATAGAAACACTGAGAATTTTAAAAAGTTATGGCCAAAAACTAAATGAGCAAGAACCTGGTAGGGTTAGAAGTGCTTAGAACGTTTGGGGCACAAGCTCTAAATGTCTAAGCAGACAGTTTCCTAGGGAGATGACTATTCAGTCACCTGTGCAGGGGGTTCCATCCTAGAAGCTTCTAAGATACATCAGCACTGAGGAGAAGGCGTACGTTCAAAAATATTATCTACGTTTATTGGCTAATTACAGTCTTAGAGTTCAAACCAGGATAAAATGTCACTGTTTTCTGGTGCGTTGCCTATTATGTGTGAGCTGTTGCAGTTGACAACTTCACCATTTTCCTTAGGATAAGAAGGAGTCTAAAGCTGCTCACATTGGTACATCTGCTCTGTCAGGTGAAGCCTTGAGCTAGTTGGCCAAAGTGAGTTTTAAGTATGCTCTTTCTCAGTCTGGGCATTTGTGGTGGCTGAAGCTGGAGCCCATCCTGTCCCCACGGTGCAAGGGAAGAGCTGGGCAGGAGCACAGAGCTCCCCTGGTCCTGCCTGTGCCCAGTCCCCAGGTGCAGGGTTTTTGGTTTTGGTGTATCATTCTAAGTTACACAAGGCCAAAAGAATTTGTGTTGATGGTATGAAGCCAGGATGGCAAGAGCATAAAAGCAGGGGATAGATTGGGGGTACAGGTTCAGGTAAATTAGCCTAACGGTTTTAAGAAGTAGGCATCTTGTTTGTTTGTTTTCATAGGTAAAGCTGATCTGAAATGGTATACGGGACTTGAATAATTGGTTATTTTATCTAAGATACTATGACTTATGTTCCCACAGATGAGTTATAACAGTCAAGCCAAGTAAACGGTGATATGTGTTTGTGCCAATTGAACTTCTGTAATAAATGATCTAGACTTAGTCAGGTTACATATCACTTTGAGAAACTATCATAAGGCATGAATATAAATCAGCTATAAGTAAAAAGTAAAAACAATGATTAAAAAAGAGAAATTAAAACTCAGACAGTAACATGCACGTATCTGTTTCCCCTTAGCATAATTATTTAGCCATGAAATGTCCTTGCAATGCAAATTCGTATGCTGATTAAAGAGTCAAAAGGTAATTAAAATGGAATTGAAAGTATCAGAATAGCAGAAAATCATCTCATAACAGGTGTCACTCCATCATTTTCACTAGTGGGAACTGATGGCCTGATGGAGCAATTGAGGCTTGACTGAGGGGACTGGATAGGTTCCAATTTCTTTACTGTTTCTTGGAAAGGGGAAAAGAGGAACTATGTTTGTCATGGAAAATATTGCCAAGAGAACCTTCCTTCTGTACTGAGACCTCTCTCATAACTCCCGTTACAGGGAAAACAAGAAGTGTCTTTATTAAGAGCAGTCAGGCCCTTTTATTGCTGTTGATATGAGGATAATTGTTTTGTACTTATAGTCCAGTGGTTTTCTTCTAGAGTTGATAGTAGACTGGATAAACCGAAGAGTTAATATTTACTTGGACTTGGAAAAAAAAAGGAAAAGCTGTGGTCAAGGTCTTTGAGTAAAGAAGTATGAAGGCAGACAATCCAACAGATACTGACAGGATGCTAGATTTACCTTTTTCTGATAAAGAGAGGGTCACATTCCACAATTGATCACTGAACTGAAAGTACTTGTGGCTGTTCCAGCCTGAAGCCAGACTTTGGCGTGTGTCCGCAGAGCAGGTAGAAGCAGTAGTTTCCAGAATAACTATAGCTGTATCTTCTGGGGATGAAAGAATGTTGAGCACCAGGGCTGTTGAAAAAGGATCTATTTTTCTGACTCCAGATGACTGCTGGGCCTTCCTGGTAAGTCCCTACAGATGCTGTGGAACAAAAGTGGAGATAGAGGACATGTTGGTATTTTTGAGAAAAAATCCTGTCTTTTTGTAAGCAGTCTACTGTATCCAATAGAGCTGAAGACCAAGGAAGTTCTATGTAAATTATTCTTAAAAAAAAAAAAGAAAAAAAATCATTCTATCACAAGAATAGCTTAAGAAATAAGAAAATTATTAAATAATATGCTATAAACTAAATAATTCTCTCTAATCTAATTGCTATAGTTTATTCTTAGATCATCTTGAAATTCTAACAATTTAGAAATCCAGAGAAATGCGGGAAGGAAAAGAGGAAGAGTGTGAGGGAGCAGAGTTGTATTCTGTGGAGCTCCTAAGTGTGTAGAGAAGAGCATGCTAGACTAAATAAATCCACAGTAAATTTTATTATATGAAACCACTTCTTGACAAAATGGTTCTTCTTGTTATAATATTTTTCTTCCAGAAAAGGATAAGAAGATACAGACAAAATCTGGTTAGAAGTAAGTTCAGCAATCAAAATTGCAAACTGATGAAATTAAAGTTTCCTGGAAGTTCCATATCTGCTCCTTTGTTCTGATGAACAGCTACAACGTATCTTGAGTTCTAATTTCCTTCACAGCTGGCTTCAAGGGGCTCTGAGGGCAGAATTATTTCATCTGATATTATTAGGTAGATATCTAGTAGCACCATTAGTTATTTAAGTGTTTGGGCTTCATGGGTCATATGTCCCAGTGAAGCTCTGGGAGCACCTGGCAGGGTGACCAGAGGCGTTCTCCTCTTGCTGACCCTGTTACGCCTCCGGACCCACCTGGTAGGGTTTGGAGAATGAGCAGGCATTTGCCTATATTTTGCAGAGGTGTATTTCTCTGTTCCAGATAGCAAGTTAATGGTATGCTGATACCAACGTTCAATTTTTTTAAGTTGCTCTAAAGCTGCCTTACTGGTCACAGTGTGGTTTTGTGAGGAGGCGGTGTTTAACTAGCAAATCAGGATTTATTTTAGGATAATTTAAATTCTAATTATAGTAGACGATTTCTAAGGACTGAAAAGACGAGTCTTTTCTGGTAATAGATTATGTGTTACAGCAACAGTGTTTAAAGGATCTGGTTCAAAATAAAATTAAATCCTTGTAATGCTTTTCTTTTGACTTAGTATTATAAAAATAAATTTAGTTGCAATTACAGTCTCAAAACAGTCACATTATATAACGGTGTTCAAGCTGGCAGGATCTTCATCCATGCTTCAAAAATAGTGTTAATTAAGACCAGCAGGAAAACGTGAAAATGAAAGAGGAGAAAATCAGGAAGAAGACAGAACTGTCAGTAAGTTTTCTGAAGGGAAATTTTTCCTTTCCGTAGCTAACGCATCCTCCCTTAGCCCACTTCTACCAGGCTGGGACCTTGCTACGCGCACCTCTGGATGTTAAAAAGGCGCAAACAGGCTGTGCGTTTCCCAAGCCTTGGTGAGCATCCTGCCGGGAGCAGCTGATGGAAAGGACAGGCGCAACGAGCTTGGCCAGCAAGCACAAGGGTGGTTGGGATGTGGAACGAGTCCCGTCTGGAGGCAAAGCTTTGGTGGGCAGCCCCGTTTCAGCTACCTGGCCTGCTGGCGGGTGGCAGCTGAGTTCCCCAAGGCAAGACCCTGGGAGGCCTCCAGTGCCTCACCGCGACCACATGGGACCAGTGTGGGAGCAGATGGAGGCAGCCGGGCAAACTCCGGTTGATCTGCCCTTGAGTGCTGCGGTGTGTTTGAGATGAGCGTGAGACACTTAACCTTAGGAGCTCCAATTGCTTCACCCCAGACCCAGCCCTGCTTACTTCCCAGACGGACACATTTCAGCTTGCGGTGTTCACCTACTGCAGACCAAAAAACCTGCTTCAGAAGCAATTAAGCGCAGTAACCCCCGTGACACGGCACCCGATGATGCAAGAAGGAACACCCAGCCCACAATGAAATCGTGCTGTCGCATCTACTTGCATATGACTATAGAAAACCTTATGTAAACACACTTCAGCAGCAGGCGAGGAAGTGCTCCAGTGCTTAAACCTGAAGCATAGAGAAGTGTTTGTTGAACATTACGGGAGTTTGACTTGCTCTCCTATTCAGAGACTGTTTCACATATGGTTTCACACATAACTACAAAGAATGAGTGATTAGATAAGCACCATTTGCAGAAGTTGCTGAATTTCCTCTAAAATTTTAGTAAAAATGAGAATCTTCACAAATGCAGCATAAAAGCTTGAGATCTGGGCTAGCTGAAGGTGTCAGTGCATATGCAGAAAATGCCCAAAATAGACTAGGCATACAAAACGAGGAAATGCTTTTGAAATGGTAAGTTTTAATCTTTAAGGTGTCCATAAGCCACAAGGCCAAGATATAAAGTCAGCAGGTGCTTGATGGAGACATCTCAAACAGTGTTTTCAACAGGTATGTCCATAGAAAGGTTGATAAAAAAATTGTGGCTGGATAGCAGTTTGTTGCTTTAAAACTCGGGGAAGCACTGATCTAATTAAATCTTTACATCTTGCTAATTAGCATTGACTCTGATTGTGCGCTGCCTTTCTCTGATCCCTCTGGGAGAGGCAGAGGTCAGTGCATTGTGCCAAGTGGGTTCTCCAGGGCAGAGGGGAGCAGCAAAACATCCTTAGAAAAGCTAAAGGGATCCCCCTGAGCGATAATGCCAGGTGCAGTGGTGGGCAGATGAGCTGTTACCTTCCTGAGACACGGTGTTTTAGGATAGATTTTCCTTCATCCTCCATTTCTCACGGAGGTTTACTGTGAGTTCTGCAAGGCAGAGTTCCTTTTTCCTGTCGTGATTGAAAGTATCATTTTGTGGAAGTATAATTTCAGGGTTATAAAAATGAAAATAAAATAGGTAGGCTCATTTAAGGTTATAGAACATTTTTCTCATGCAAAACATGGATTGGGAAGGCAATTTGTTTAATTCTATTTCTTCTCTGTTTGTCTGCAACGGATGTCCTTTTGTTTGCTTGTCCCAATAGTTACGCATACAAAAAATGCCTTTGTGAAAATAGGTATATGCACTTAAAGTGTACAAAATTGGTTCTGAGCTGGAAGAAATACTCTTTTTCATGTCAGAAACTAGTGGTTGTGGTAGGTATGAAACAAAAATTTTGGCTAGAAAACGCAGAGAACAGCTGCCTTATTTTTTTGTTTGTTTGTTTTTGCTAAAGTGAGAAGAGGTATATCATTATCTCAGTGCTCTTTGTTAAAATCCCGTCTGTAATGTGGAAGAGTTATCCAGGTGAGAGAACACAGCCTCCACATTTGCAAGTGATATTCACGCTGCCGGCTGAGCAAACAAAGAGGAACCGTGGAACCAGGCTCAGAATTTGAGTGTTTTGGGTGATTTATCTACCAGATGGTAAATGCAGTCCAATGTAAAAAATCAGTCTGGGAGCAAGGAATCAATCATCCAGCACACTGGTCAGGAAAGGGATTTGGGTGTTATAGCAGAAAAATTAATGAGCTGGCAATCCACTGCAGAGCAGCATTAAAACAAAAAGATACTACACTGTAATAAAAGAGTCCTCGCACAGAAGACAAAAGAGATGAACGCAATGCTTTATTAGACGCTTTATGAACCTAATCTAAAGCAGTGTATTACCTAAAAAAAACAAAACAAAACCAAATTATTCAAACATAATGATTAAATAGTTCAGTATCAAGAGCTGGAAATAAGAGTTAATGTAGGAACGTGAAGTTTTTTACTGTCTTCACATTTTTTTCCCAAATACCTAGGCTGTTGTGTCACAGGGATGACTTATTAGTATTCTGTGTTGCAGAAATATATATATTTCTATGCTATTTACAATACATTCAGAATTATCTAAAAAAGATTATGTAAAAGGTACCAATACTACTTTACAGAATAAGTATTTCCTTCTATAAAGATCTTGAAAATGTGTCCCTAGCCCCTTTCAGTTACTCAGGCTGCAAGAGTTCAGCATAGTACCACTCTAACAACCAAAAGCTCTTCATGAATCTTCTCTGATTTTTCATGAGAGGTCCAGCTAGAAGGACTTAGAAAAGGCTTCTCCTGTGCTCAATTTCCGCTTTTCTTTTTCTTTTTCTTTTTTCTTTTTTTTTTAATTCTAAGGATTAGGTGCAAGTTAGGCTTTTTGGGAGGTGATGAGATGCACAGGCTGCTTCTGGGTGAGGAAGGGTGGCAGCAGGACCCAGCCGTGCTGGTGTGGGGCTTCTTGAGGCAGGTGGAAGATCTGGTGGTGGATCCCAGCCGAAGCCTGAGGCAGCAATGTGACTTCTGTGATAGCTGGTAGCTGAAATATGCGGGTTGGAAACTCTCTCTTCTACTGCAGAAAGCCACATGAAAGAAGTAGGTTAGTTAGTAGGTACTAGGTTAGAAGTAGAAGCATCTATTCTACTACAGAAAGCTACCAGAAACTGCTCTCATGTGTCCACCATGAGTAACCGCTTTTACTTCTGAAAAGAGCCAACGAGATAGGAATCCTTGATGCCGTAATGTCCTCCAATTTTGTTTTTTTTAGGTGTGTGTGTGTGTTTTTTTTTTTTTCTTGGGGGTGGGGAGGTTGGTGAACAGCTGGGGAAGCACGCAACAAAAATCTTGAGTGTCCCCGTACATCATGTCAAGGTAGTACCCAGATTGTCTTTCACTTACTTGGTGTTTCCTGGTTTTTGTTTTTGTTTTTTAATGCTTCCTGGAGAAAGATTTCTACAAACACAGGGGTAAGAAAGGAGCTGACTGCCTGACTGCAGAAACAGAAGAGTGAAACCTACTACCTAGGGCATTTTTTCAGAGTGTTAAACACTGCTTAAAATCAACAACAGCTCCTAGATCATAGTCCCTGTTATTTATCTATGTACAGAAAAACAAACAAACAAACAAACAGATCTATGTACAGAGTAAGCAGAAAGAACCTGCAAATATTAGTCTCATACAGTTGTTCTGATTAGGGGTGTAGAAACACTTAATGATTTTGCATAGGCTTTTACAGAAGCTGTAGCAAAACCAATAGCAAAGCGATGGAGTCAATTGCCTACATTGCTCCCAGACAGAAAGACATTCTTGCCTTAAATTATGCAAAGCATGTCAAAGTAGCTTCTGATACTGTGCTGGGTTATACTTATGCAGCTCCAGTGCATCAGGTTCAGCCTTAGTGTAAAGAGCAGCTATACCTCCATCACTGGTTGTTTATCTCAAGGCTGAAATTGGCCTTTTGCTTCTTCTCAGTTGTGTGGGTGTGAGACGAAGGGCAGAATTTAGCCACGTACGTATTTACATACTGAGATTTATATGAAGATATTTATATGAAGATTTTTGTTGGCTGTATTTTTCTGTCATTTTGGAGGGGCACGCATTGTTGAAGAGGGCTGAGCAAGGGCTGCGGGCTGAGGATGCCTGCAGCCCTGCGTTGGAGCAGAAAAGGCGGGTTAAATTCAGACTGGCACAGGGTCTATCAGTGCCATAGCAGCAAGATGATTCAGAGCAGATGCAGTCGTGCATCTGTGATCCTGGTCTTGTGCCCCCCTTCGCCCCCTCCCTGCAGGCTGACTTGCTGTATTTGGGGGGAGGAAGGGGCTCCCCTCCTTGCACACTGGGCTGAGTGTTGGAGGACACCTGGCAAAACCTCGATGTCCTTGTCTACCTCTAGATGAGGGCACAATCAGAACCAACAAGTTTCTTGATTCTCTGCTGTAAACCAGGTAATAGCAGCTAATTTATGGCAATTAGGAAGCCTCCCTCAAGAGCTGTAAGCTGACACCGGGTGCGTTTTGGCACAGGCTACGCTCACTGTGCTCCTCGGCCCCGGGAACTGCGGGGAAGACAACTCATGAGCTGGCTAATCCGGCGTTACATTTGCTGAGGGAATCCCCAGCGGGCAAGAGTGAATAATTTCCACCTGCTTTGTGCTGCATGAGCGGCACGACAGGAACGAACCCGATCGATGAATATATTCGAAGGAGAGGCAGCATCTTGGCTGTATTTTAAGTAACTCCCGTTTCTTTGTCCGAAATGCTGGGTGTCACAGCATCTGGTCGCGTTGGCTGACTCGCCTGGGTGGCAGGCGACAGCAACGAGGCACAACGTATGGATCCCATGCTGTAGCATGACTATAAATTCCCAACCCCTGAAAATCCTCTCGAGACCATCAGAGGGGGTTAGCAGAAGCTTCAGGAATCATATTTCTCCTTGCATTTCGGTAAGGATAAACGAGCAGGCAGAAAGGAATTATTAGCTATAGATTTAGCTGACAAGACTCTCTCTGGGAGGTAAACGTATTTCAGTAAGCTGAACAACTCCTCAGCAGTGATTTGTTTTTCAAAAGTGTAATGCAGTTGTTAAAGTTTGAAAGCAGCAGAGCTTGTGACTCGGCGCTTTCCTGGTCCGTAACTTACTGGTATTACGAGAATTCATTAAGTAGCCTGAATGAGCAACCAGGGGCTTGTTTGTTTGTTTTCTCCCCATGACTTTTATGTCACTGGTGGTTCTGTTCCTTTTCCAGGGTTTTCCTGACTGTTTAATTATGGTTTTCAAAACCAGCCCTAAATAGCGTAGTGTATGGGTGTTTGGAGGAGAGAGTTTATGCAAATCTAATTATTCTCCAGCACTATTCATAGTGTTTATGTTTCAGGGATATTACACAAGAGTTAATTTATTTCCTTTCTCTGTATACAAAATAGGATTCTATTGCTATTTTCACATAGGTATATGCATCATAAGAATACATTGCAATAATTTTTTAATTTATAGAACTGTTAAGGGATTCTAATGAGACCAAACTGCAAGAGGAAACTGATTTTTTGATTAACTTGGAAACTACCAGATTTAACTGTTACATTTTAATCTTTTAGATAGAAAATACTCTCTTGTTGGAATTAGCTTCAATATATTATTCTGAAAATAAAAAGGTACTTCATCTTTCATTGGAAATCAGTAACTACTTGAGGTATTTTTATAAAATCTTGATTTTAATGTAGACTGGCAGGGTCCATAGAGACCCGGAGGTATAATTCCCTCTAATTAAGTTTTCAAGTGTATCCCTGTTGTTTCCTTCTTGAAAAGGTCTGTAGCTTTAGAACATTCAATTCTGGGACTAAAATCTTTCAGAACACAAATACTGCGACGTCCTTTAGTTTTTTCTTTGGTTAGATAACTCACGCTTTTAAGTAAGTCCATGTTTCATTTCCTATATCTAGTTAAGTTCTGTAACTCACTTAGAAACAGGCATTTCTTCCTGTGCTTTTAGATAGGTAATATTTGCATAAAAGAGGTTGCCGTACAGGCTGACTGCCATACTGACAGTCTGTCATCCACATGGCTGGAGGAGGTCTGTGTTGTCAAGCTGCTGTGGTTGCTATTTCTGCACTGAAGCCAATTCCTCAGAATCGTCCATTTCTTTCTGATTGACCCTATTATGCACTATTTGCTTAACCATCTCTTATCAATGGAATTTAAAATTTTGTTTGAAAAGCTTAATAAGCAGCTTATTTTAAAGAAATGGAATGAAAAGAATAGACTTCAGGGACACTATTATAAGAATATCTTGCTTTTATAACTCCTGTGTTCAGAAATTTCCCACTTCAGGATCAGTAATTTTTTGATGCATTTTCAAAGATGTCTAAAACTTACACGTGGCCCAGACTAGCCTGAAAACTGCCTTGCACCTTTTTTGTGTAAATTAATGTTGGGGTGAAAACTTGGATGTTAGGAAAATAGTGTATTAGGGTACTTAGATTTTTTTAATAGAAGTTGATGCATTCACTGAACAGCTTCCACTGATGTGAGATATTGTATCCCATTTGAATTGCTTTGAGGAGAAAAAAAAAAAAGCATTCAGACAATGAGAAATGCCCAATTAGTGAGTATGTCTGGAAAGTCTGATTTGAGCAACTTGTCTAGCATTGCACAAGGGCATAAGAATTACATTTGCTCAAACAAAATTAATTCAAGAATCTTTTTTTCTGAGTACTTGATTTGCTCTTTTATCATGGCTTATCATAAGTTCCTTTAAAAAAAAAAAAACAACAACCCTCCCCACCAACAGCTAGGGAAAATACAGAAATTTCATAGGGCGGACTGATTTTTAAATGGCTGTGAGCAAGGTTAAAACCATTATATCCTGGCAGAGGCCTCTCACTTGAATTAATGGCATAATGGGTACCACTGAAAGTAGTTCTCCTATGTAAACCAGACAGCTGAAAAACAGACAGAGAATTTTTCTATATACTGACTTGAAAGCAAAGACCTAGCAATCCCTGTCTTTCTATCAAGGCCTGGGATCAAGTGTATTCCAAACCCCTTTTGGCAGCCTACAGTTTCAGGTGGATTGGATGGATTTTCACTTAGCAGAATACGATGGTCTGAGCCTTGGAAAACCCAAGCCCAAATTAAGGTATGGTTTGATGGAAAATTGCCCTTGCCCAGGGTTTCACCCTCCTGCTGCTGGCTGTGCATCCCACCACAGACCTTGTCCCACCTCAGCCCTCAGTAAACCCCGCTCTCAACCGAGTCCCCTCACTAAGAAGTGGCGGGCCAGTAACGCAGCAAACAGTGGGTATTTTCTTCTCTCAATGTTATTAGTGGCTTCCTGACTGCTGTGACAAGTACAAGATGCGACAGGGCCATGAGGTGGAGAGCACAGAGAGGTAGAGAGGAGAGTTGCGGCCTTGTCCTCATCGGCACCAATGAGCTGCCTGCAAAACTGCATCCTTGCCACACCTAGAAAAAAAGCATTGCAATTGCTACAGCTGCAATTATGTCTTATGCAATAGATTTTCATCGCTATGCTGAAATAATGGATTTCAGTACTTCTTCTTGCATAATGGGCAGAAGTGTTGTGGAGTCAAGATATGATCTTTCTGAAGATGGGGAATCTGTGGGGTGTGCATGGGACCAGGTTGCCGGAGAAATTTCCTGCAGATTTTCAGTATAACTGAAGACTCTCAGACATAAAAGATTTGTCCCCCCTTTTCAGTCTTACATAGCCAGCCTAAAAGCACCGTGTATGATTCATTTAATTCGCCTTGTTCTTCATGTTACACTCCACTAAATATATTTACTTTTATTTCTGCCATTCCACATGGCAGAATTTATCTGCAAGAAAGGAATTTAACTGCAAGAAAGCTTTTATAGACAAGAGAGCGAAGCAGCAAAGCGTTAGGCAGGAATCTAATGCAAGATGTTAAGCACTGTCTTTCCGGAAATCGAGGAGCAATTAAACTTCTTATTCCACTAAAGAACTTGAAACCTGTAAAGTAATATGGTAGCATAATGGGAAGCAGTGCTTAATGAGCTTATGCAGTTACTGCAAGTTAAAAACAGTTGCATGTTTGGCAAACAAAATACTGAGAATACATTATCATTAAACGGTGGTGATAATGTAGTCAAAACAATAGCAAAGTACATAAGCTTCACAGAGCTATTAAATTCACTGTATCTTCTATGAGGAGCAAAAACAAGCAAAGAAAACAAAACACAGCTGTAGGGAAAAACAAAAACAAAAACAAAAAACAGGATTAAACCAGGAAAGCATGCAAACTAATGAGAAAGAGCAATCAAGTTCACCTGGGATGGCAAAAACAAAACAACCCCAAACGAGACATAATATAAACCTTTTATCTCAGAGGAATCCTCTTTTTCGGAGTTAGCCTCTCTGGAAACATGCTCAGTGGGAGATTTTAATCACCTAATCAAACAAGTAATAGAAACATTAATGATTCCTAACCTGCTCAAACTCAGCATCTCTCGGGTCTGCTTCATCATCTGAACTTGCAAGATCTGCATCTGCCAGCCTGGCTCGTGAGCACGAAACTCGAGGCATAAAACAGGCTATTTCTGAGAGCTGTGTGAACCCTCTCCACTTCAGCAAGACAGTTGATTTGAAACACGGCATGAAGCATACAAGCTTCTCCCTTGTGCTTATGGAAACAGCCTTCCCAGGCACTGGGCTGTAGGGAAGCTGAGGACACAGTGGCTGTACTGTCCTTCCACTCCTGCCCATTCCCATCCAGCTTGAACAGCCTGTCCCACCTGTATATTCTTAGCTTAAAAAGGAGACTGCTGTGGAAGATGGTGTCAAAGTCTAAATGAAGTGGTTTACCTCCACCACTCTCCCTTCAGACCCTTCTTTCATGGAAGAAAATGAGCTGGGTCAAGCATGATCTGCCCTTCAGAAGTCCCTGCTGACTGCTCCTGCTAGCCTTCTTGTCCTTTCTGTCTTTGGAGATGGATCCTGAGAGGATATTCTCCAGGGGACTTTCCAGGGGCTGACGTGAGGCTGACCAGCTGATTGTTCCCTTGGTCCTCTTTCTTGACCTCCCTAAAGGTGGGAATAATGTTAGCCTTTTCCTAGTCATCTGGGACCTCCCCCTGTGACCTTGATTTTTCACGGGTGATTGACACCAGCCTCACAGTCACATCAGTCAAGTCCTGTCAGATCCTTTGGTGAAACCCATCTGGGCTGTGGGAGCTGAACATACCTAATTTTGCTGAGGAGTCTCTAATCTATTGCTACTTTGCTGTTGGCTCTCCCTCTTTTTTTCTGAACCGTGTCGATACCTGCTGGGATTTGAGAGCAAGTTTTGTCTATGGAGACTTGTAAAACAAAAAGGACACGGGGTGCTTCAGCCTCTTCTTTGATGCCTGTTGCTTGTCTCTTCCCCATCCATCAACAGACACATTTTTTCTGAATTTCCGCTTGCATATAGCACTCCAACAGAATTGTTTCTTTTTAACCCTAATGTCCCTTGCTAGCTCCAGCTGGGCTTTTGCTTTCCAGTTTTTGTGCCAGAGTGCCCAGGCAATGCTTTTATTCTCCTCCTTTGTTGCCTATCTGTATTTACACTTGCGTGCTCCCTTTCTGTATTTTCAGTTCATTAAGAATCTTCTTCTCAGCCAAGTGGGCATGCTGCCAAAAAGGTGAGTGCAAGACAGGGAACAGTCAGAGCAATGTGAAGGTGTACTTGTGAAAAACACGGTGGGTGAGTGAATTTTCTTAAGGAGATAGATCTAGGCTGATGAGGACAGTGACTGTGAAATAAGATGTAATGGTGTCTTTGTTTGCCCAGGAAGAGGATGTTGACTATAAGGAGATCAGAATAGGTGAAATGCCGGACTGTTCATTCTGCTTTTTGGTAATTTTTTGTTTCACACTAAACTTCATATTACTGCAGCCACATTGTTATCAAGATACGTGCACAGAATTCACTGTGTGGAGTCAAGAGTGGAGAGGCCATCAGGGAAGTAAGAAAACCAAGAGCTTTTTGAGGCAATGGAAATTTTCTGTCTGTCTATGTAGGCAGAATCTACTGAAGAGAAGCTGGAGAGGGTAATTGGCGGGATATCAGAAAAGGTGTGGCAGGATGGCAGAGTGAGCTCTGTGGAATGAAGAACGTTATTCATCAGAGAAGAGGAATTTGGAGATTAAAAGATCAGAAGGAAGAGTTCATTATTAAGTCTGGGTCAAATGGATGAGATGGGCTAAAACAGGCAAGAAGGGAGAGGTCTTTGGTCAGAAGTCAATGAAGATTAAAATTGCTTGAGTTCAAGGTAAAAGTTAAAGAAAGTAAGAGGGAGAGGCAAATGTAAGAACAAAAGGAATAGTTAAAAGGGAATTTTGAGACATGGGCGTGGAGAGAAAGAGAAAAGTTCTTGCTGGACTTGAGGAGAAAACATGAGGCCACAGGGTGAGAGCAGCAGCCCTTCATGCCATTGGAGAGCATGGCTGGCTCCTCGTGAGAGAAGAGGCCGCCGGTGGTGCTGAGACAGAGTGCAGGAAGGGCACGACGGTGCGAGCGTGGCAGGAGAGGATGATGCGGCAGCACAGAGGCTGCCAGAAAAGGAACAAGTGAAAGGGCCTTGAGAGAGAGAGAAGAGAGTAATGGATGGCCTTGGATCTAGCTGAGGGACTGGTTAAGTGGGTGAAACAGTAAATTAAGAGGAAAGAGCAACATGCTGAAGACTCTAGGGAAAAAACTCCTGCATTAGGAGGCAGGAGAGGGGAAACCAGTTCATCAAAATCTAATTTCTTTCTTCTGTTTTCTGTCTTGAAACAAAAAATAATAAAAACAATCCTTCCTCCCACTAGCATATCTTTACTTAAATGCTTTTATCAGTCGCTGTGGTTTCCAGTTAGAAATATATACGATACGTATGTATTTTTTCTGTACTCCTCCGTTTAACAGACCATTAGGAAAAATGACAGATTAAAACCCTAATCCTGAATATATGCTCGTGCTTAATTCTGAATTCATATACTTATGTTATTAACTGTTGTTAGATCAGAGCTGGAGTGCTCAGCTGCTTTAATATATTAAAAATAAAGATGCTTTCAAAAAAGGATTTAGTACAGTTTCAGATTTAACAGATTTGGATATTAGATCAATAATACTTAAAAAAACAAACAAACCTCAAAGACATGTAATTTCTGATTTGTGATCATATCTTTATACAACAGTAATTTCCACAGATTTGTCATTCATGAGATTTTCAACGGTGCAATCTGAAGTTATTTACTTAATGTTTATTGGTACCTTTGAAAATCTCCTCCTAATTTATTTCACACAAAAAAAAGTATCTTCAAATCCAAAATTAAGTCAAGATACATGTGATGCTGGACCTAATCTGCAGTGACTGGATCAGGTCTGTAAGGTAAAAATAGCTAGGTGTTTTTCTGTTTTGGAATCAGAAATGAGCATGAACAAGCTGTTTTTTATCTTCATCATTCATAGCTAATTCATTCAAGACATTTGATTAATAATTTTTAATTGAGATTTTTCGTTGGGACATTTAGTTGTGTTGCCTAGTTGAAAAGAATGAAACTATATCGTCAGGGTTTTCTCAGCATGCTCTGATTTTATTCCTAGACCACCATATTAAAATGAATGAGAGTGATACTACAGAAGTTTATAAACTCATTTAGAGACCATTTTGCAGTCACCCAGTGTTATGTTTTTATCTCATAGTCTGTATGGCAAAATGCACAAATGTTGTAATTTTATGTCTGTGACTTAGAAAAATAAGTCATATTCCTCTCTTCTTTTGTGTAGTTATTATCCATCATAAACGTTATATTATTACACTGTCAAAGCTTAATGTAGACATGCTGATCTTCATTGACTTTTGTCTTGCCAACTGCAAGAGATTCTGTGATGAAATGCAGTATCCTGATTTAGGTTTTCAAATCAACACATTTACCTATACGTTTTTGTTTTTTCATATTTAAAAGTGTAATACAGAATTGAAATATGCAAGTTGTTTTTGAAAAACATGTTTCAGAAAGGATTATAATTTTCACTGTGTTACAGGGTTTTTCAGAAATTTAATGTTTCTTACTGTTCAGGTCTTAAAGTAAGTGGCTCGTAATTAAATGCCATTGGTATCATTTTGGTTTGGTGACTTAGTAAAAACAGGATGTCTTGTTGTGTACTACAGGTATAAGAGAGTGCAAGTTTGGGGAAAAAATCTGGGCAAAAACTGAATATAATAAATGTTTCTGTATTCTAAGACCCTTTTGTGAAAGCTGGTATTTACAGCTGTATTTGAAAACTGTACGTTAAATACAGGGACAGGTATGGCCCCAGGGGAAATGCAGCGCACCAGGCGTAGCATGGACTGGTGACGGATTAATCGGAAAGCCTTCTAGTTGAGTATTCCTCCCTTGAATGCACCTACCTGCCTAAATACAGGGCCTGCTAGTTCTGGGGAACCTTTGCTGACCTATTCGGGAAGCAGATAGGAAGACAATGTTGTAATGAGTGTCTGTTTTTCTTGTCATAGCGCTAGGTCATCTGGGTCGTACTTTGCTTCCATAATTCTTGCTCAGTACTGTGAGGAAGACAAAGCAAATGATCTTGTTGCTGTGCTTATCTTGTATGTGCAGTGATTTTTATGTTAAGGTGTTCCGTGGGATGACATGATTTCAGCAGTCTGACATTTGGGCAGTGTTTGGGTTTGAGTTGGATGGATGGATATAGGAGTCACTGATGGATGGATATAGGAGTCACTGAGGGCTAGAAGTTGATTTGTTTGGCAAAAACCTACTCAGCAATTCCAAGATGATAAAACAGCTGGATTGTCCCCTGTATGACACCTTAAGAAAATCCCTGGTGATAGCTTTCTGGTGGGATATGTCATGCTATTACTTCACGTTATTATATGCTGTATTTACCAGTGCAAAATGAGGTTAGTTAACTAGATATGACAGGAGAGATTTAGGAGCATAGTGTTCGTGCAGAACATGCTTTCATACAGGAAGGCAACTAGGTTTCACACAACTAGAGCAGTGAGCAGGGAATGAATCTCTGTATGAGCGGTGTTTCAAAATCCCTCCCTTAAGAATTGCGCTTGTAAAAAGTTAAGAATATTATGAAAATGCATGGAACTGATGTTAAAGAAGGGTATGTACGGAAATTAGCTGCTGGGATTAAGGACAGAACCGTTTTGAGTCTTTTGAAAGTGGAAGCACATCTTCACTTGCCCCTCTGCTACACTCCATTCATTGTTAATGTGGGATTTTATGCTTTTGTCTTCCTACACTGAGATGCTATGACTGCTGCAAGGATCTGAATCTAGATACTGATCAAAAGCGAATGAATACAGTGGATTAGTTCTGGACACAGTGTGTGTGTCCAGAACGTATGTATATAATTTCTGTAAAGTTAGCTGGAACATGGCCTTGCGCCTATGGAAGTATTCTCCCTGCAATGTGCTCCTGTAGCAGTAGTACTAGAGTAGCACTAGTATTGCTAGTGTACTGATGCTAACAATTACTCCTGTAGAAATTGTGTACTAACAGCATTACTCCGTTAGAAACAGCATATATTCTTGAACAAGAATATTTCTGTCAAAGTTTCTGAGAAATGGTTTTGTAGCCCTTGGGAAACATCTCAGTGCTGAATTCAGCAGGTATCCCGGTATCCTGTCCCCTGGCAGCATCCCTGCGCACGAGAAACATGCCAGGATTTCCGACTTTTCACAGTGGACATAATGTAGACTTCAGAGACATCCTCTGCAGTCCATTGCTTTCTTCACCTGGATCTGTGCTCTTTTTTTTTTTGATTTTGGATCTTTTGCTTTTTGCTACCCTTTCCCTTCCCCAGGATTCTTCTTATACACAGCATTCTCGTTAACCTGGGGATATTTCATTATTTCATAACAGGCGTACGGACTGAAAAGATAAAGAGGGCCCTTTCACCTGATTCTGTTCTGCTAATATGTTGTCGTTACAAGCCCACAGCCGTGGTATTTGAGTACCTACCGACAGCGCGTTAAGCAGAATGATAGCATTTGTCATCTAGGATCCCTTCCTTTTCTCTCTCCGTCCCCTGGGGAAAATTGGATGCTGATTATATTGCTATATTTAATGAGTTTATTAGTGAAGCAGAAGTTGAGGAGTAGGAGAACGCAGACACAGGTAAAAATATGGGCGGACCAGGTTTCCCCGTCTCTTAGGCATCGTAAAACTGCCTGGGGCAGTGCACGGCTCATCTCAGCAGGCAGTGGGGCTCCCCAGGGGCTGTGCTCTGTGCTGGTTCCGGGTGTAAGGACCATCGCAGGCACCATCATGTGGCACGCAAGGGACAGTGAGTACCCTAGCATTCGTGTGCTTAGTTGTGCTCTGTGCTGGCCAAGCGCCCTGTCGTCTTCTTCTTTCATTGAAACTTGCATCTTCCAAGAACTCTTTGTGCTTTATGTTCACTCCTGTTATTCTACATTTTGTTTTTTTGCTTTTCTTATCTTGAACAGAGGTTGAATTTCTTGTGGCAGAGAAAAGACCTTTTACTGTTCATGAACTACATCAGAAATTTTTTTGTGCTCTATGCTTAAACTAAATCCCAGCAATCAGGAGAGCGCAGGAATTTCAAGCAAGTTTTTAGTTCCCAGTGCTAGGAACAGAAAGGAGAAGACACACTCGTTGTGTCCTTCTCCGAGTAGCATCCTCGGTCCAGGATGAGTGAAAAAGCAAAGGTTTCATTGGATCCATCAGTAGTATCTAGTGTTACCTTCAGCTGTTCTGGATGCCCCTTTTAGTCCTCCTGCTCAAGCTATGGTGTGAGGCTACTTGAACCGTTTTTACTGACATCACCTTCTCTCTCTCTGAAGTATGTGAGGTATACGCAGGGACTTACAGCAGTCAGCACATACTGACTGTGGCTGTGCTGGGAGGGTGTTTGGGTGTTGGACTAGGTGATCCTGAAGGTCTCTTCCAACCTAAATGATTCTTTGATTCTGTCAGATGGGATTTTTCAGAGCTGTTTGTCCAGCACTGCCATCCCATGAGCAAATAAGTCTCTCCCTCCTGCTCCAGACCTCAGTGAGAACCAGACAAATTTGTCTCGCTGTGTAGATCCACTTTGGAAACCGTCATTTGAGTATCCTTGTCTAGTAAGACCTAGCAATTTGTGAATTTAATCCTGTTATGGCAAATAACCACAGAGAACTTGTGTAAAAAATATGTTGTTTGCTTAACCAGAAATGCAAATGATTTCTTTAGGAAAAATGGTAATTTAAAAAAAAAAAAGTCAAAATGTTTACTAAATCAATTTTCGAATATGTGTAGTAAAGCAACTATTTTCTCTAACTCTTCCTTCTAATCTTGTTATCATTTCATGATGTAATAAATAGCCAGTCTACTAAATACTTTGGGAGAAAATGTATTTTTGCAGAAATTACATTGCATAGCTGTCCAGTGAGCTTATATTTATTGGATAATTAACATATAGTTCCAGTTTCTATAAATCATTGTATCTGATATATAAGTATTAGATTAATTCAGTTGTCAACAGAATATGTGGAAGGATACTCATTGAATGATATACTGCACTTTTAGTTAAATGGATGATTAAAAAAGAAAGTATTCCAAAAAGCATACAAAGCTTTTTTATAGTGCGCTTGGTTTTCAAATGACCTTGTAAAACTAACTGTTTGTGGGAAAAGAGTGTTTTTCTGTCTTTGAAAACTTGCATAATATTCTATTGTTATTTTATCTCTTTAAAGACAAGTTCAAAGGGAATCGGAAGGATTTTGCATATTTCTTTCACCTTAGTCTTTCACGGAGGATAATATTTTAAAGCTGAGGTTTTGCAGGTAGTCTTTCAAATACTGTCACTGCAAAAGTACAGGGAAACAGAAACGTAGCAGTATTGCACAGTAGCAAAATTCTCCTGCAAATAATATCACTTGAATATTTGAATATTGAACAGCTTTTATATAGTGTAATTCAGATTAAGGCTGGTTAACAAACATAAGCTGTAGTAAAACTCATTTGAAATAAATGTGTGCATATATTACCTTTTTTATGCCTGGAGGAGTTACATTTTTGAATCATCAAATAATGTAAAAAGGAGGGAAAATCATCTGAAAATTAATTTTAAGGCCAGAGGGGACTACCGTGAGGATACTTTACAATAAAAACATTCAGTACTTTAGTATTTTTATGTGATGAGCATGTAGTCCGATCACTGCATGCACAAGGCCTAGAAGTTCATTCAGTAAGTCCCATAAAAAGTCCATAATTTCTGGCTGAGCTACAACATATTTTTGTATGTTTTGTATGGCTTATCTCAGCCATAATTTCTGGCTGAGCTACAACATATTTTTTAGAGAGACCTTTCTGTGTGGATTTTCAAAGACTTCAAAAGGCAGGGAATCCATCAGGTCCTCAGGTACATTGCCACAGTGGTTAACCCTCCTCACTATCAAATCTGCTCCACATTGCTGCTTTGAAATTATTCAAGCTCCGGCTTCCAGCAGCCAAGCCTCATTTTCCTTTTGTTTCCTAGATTAAAGTGCCCTCTACCATCAGTAGCCATCTTTCTGCCTAGGTGTTTTTAGACAACGTAATCAACTCAGCTCCTCAGCTTCAACCTGAGAGAGGACATTAGCGCTTGATGCCAGAAACTGTGTAACACGATTCCAAATCGCTGTGATCTAGTTGGTCCTAAACATCTATGGATGTGTCCTAAGTGTTGTCCTAACCTGGCTGTTGCAGACCACCACATGACTCTGAAGGATATGGTGGAAGACCCTGAGTACCTATTTTTGTGTATGTGTGACAGCTTTGATCTCACACAAGCACCCGAGGTTCGAGAGATACATGCAGGAGCTTTTTTCCTCAAAATTCCTAAATAAGATAGAGTGATGTTTCTCTGCTTCTAGTCCCAGGCATGGGGTGATAACATCTAATGGCCTTTCTGAGGAAAGTCTTCTCAAACCTCAAGGTCGCCATTTGTTTTTTGAGGCTTAGGAGCCTCAGCAGCAGCTTCTGGTGAGCAGAGCCCGCTGCCGGGGCGGGCTGAGGTGGTCAAGGAGCTCTGAGGGACACGGGCAGCATGCAGCGAGAGGCAGGAGCCATGGCAGGACGAGCACCGCCTGGGGACGAGGCTGGAAGCAGGGTGCTGCGGTCCTCTTCCGCCTGGGTAAATCTCCGCCAGATGATGATGATGACGCATGTGGTCTGGGGAACTGCGCGGCTGTGCATGCACCTGGAAAATGTTATCGACGCTGTCAAACAGTCCGTGTTAAACAGAGATTTGGGATCGTCTCTCTTTGAAAACCAAGGGCAATTTCCCAACTTTTGGTTGTCTGCCACAGAGGAAAGCTGCCCTTTGCAGAAAAAAAAAAGCAGCTCCTCACAAAAGCAATTTCTGGAGAGGTACAAATAACCATTTTTGTTTGCACATTCTTAATATAGAAAGAAAGCATATATAAAGAAAGCATAAATCTCGGGTAGTAGTGAATATATACTCAGTAGTATACATGTACTTGGGCTTTAAAAGGGCCAGTTTTGCAAAACTGATAATACTAGTTAAGCTCTGAGTAAAAACTATTTTCATCTAGCATTCATTTTTTTTTTTAAGTTTAAATTCCAAATATATTATAGTAAATGCTCAAGTATACTTATCCATCCACAGTTTGGTGCAGGGAGGAGAGAAGCAAAAGTTAACAGGTAAACTAAAGTTTCCGACATATACCTTAAGAGGTCCATTTATAATTTTTATTTATATGTATGGGTGTGTGTGTGTGTGTGTGTGTGTGTATGGAGTCATAGAATCAAGGAATATTTATGTTGCAAGCCACCTCCAGAGGTCACCTCGTCCATCCAATGTATGTGTATATATTGATACACAGACATATGTACATATATATGTTACAAAATGAAAAATGAGGATGTGATACAAATTTGATGCTAGGAAGAGTAGTGTGTTGATAAGGGAAGCAAGAGGACACAAATGAGAGAAATCAACGCCCAGCAGAGGTAAGAACAACATAGACTGTTTCCAAGGCACAAGAGGATGAAAAAAAAAACTCTAATAAAGGTATTGTTTCATTACCATGTGGAAATGGTAGAAAATCACCAATAGTCATACAGAAAAGTACTTAACTCAGGGAAGCATTCAATAAATTTTTTCTTCCAAATTCAGAACAAGCCAAATGATAAATGCATATCAAGAAACAATGAAGAGAACAAATACATTTCCCTTTCAACAGTAACTGGGGAGAATTTTAAACTGTACAGATGCTAATTTTAAAATAGGTAATTGAGGAGATGTGTCGGTCATCATTACTGAACTTTAGTGAGTCTGAAAGTTGGCAACCTTCAAGGCTTCTTTCACCAATATTTAGAAGCGTTGGATGGCGTTCTCCCCTAAGAAATGCTTCTTCATGAAGATGGGATTACTGTCTGAGCTGCTCACAAGCTGAGGTGGTAGTTAACATTGGACAACACCATGGCCTGTGCTATGCAGGACAGCAGCCTGAAAGATCACATTTAGAAGATCTGCATGCCTTTTGATCTAGGAATCGATGCGTAGCTAAACACCTATCCGGGATTCCCTTCATCAGGGTTTTTAAGTTTCAGATTCGGTCTTATTGCTCGTCCCTTAGTAGATTTCTAACAAGGTCTCGCTTTCGGGGGATGTGGGAAGAGGAGTGTCAATTCCTGTTAGCTACAGATTTCAGACTCATTTTGGTGACCTCTAAATCCTTTTCTGTGGCAGTTTTACCATGACAAAGCTCCTTGTCCTGTAGACATGAACAACATTTTTTTTCCTTTGTCTTTTTCTTGCCATTGCCACAACTTGGCATTGTGGTATTAAAAACAATTCAGGAGCTGAACAAGCCTGAGCTACCAGGCAAAATAGATCACGCTGTAGGTCAGGCGGTCTCCATCATCATTCATCCTTTCATGTGTTATGTGACCTGTGAACTTTATTCAGATAAAGACTATATTTTCTCTCAGACCACTGATAAAAGTATTGAATGGTGTCAGGCCAAGAATAGATATCTGAGCATCTCATTAAAAATGCCCTTACAGAAGTCACAATTCCCGATTCACAGTTATTTTGATTTATAAGTCAATAAGTGTCATGGATTTCTGTGTATGATTTTGTGTTAATAATTCTAAATGAAGTGATTTGCAAAAGTCTGTTCTACAAACGTAGTTACCCTTCACAAAAAAATAGTAATCTCACCAGAGAACAGTGTCAAGTTTGCTGTTTGTCATAAAACTGATTCACATTTAAGAATACATATATTTTATATATATATTTTGTATTATATATATATATTTTTTTTTAAAAGGTAGCAGTGTACTCGTTTCATTCCCTATCTGCTGTTGTGTGGTTTTACTCAAGATCAACATCAGCCTAACCTGAACTGTTAGAAGTGCATGAGGCAGTATTATTTTTTATAAGAAATTGCATCTATTGTGCAGTCTCTCCTGATTAGCTTGTCCTGGTCTTAATTTTCATTCTGCCAGAGGATAACAAGATTACTCTCCAGAGCTCTCTTGGCCTCAGCAAATTGAGCCGATCCTCCACTCCAAGGGAGGACCTGATCAGAGGCCGCTGTGTGAATTTTCCCAGAATTAAAATCGTTTTTGTGAAAAAACAGTAACAACACTTGCTCAGCCAGCTGGAAAGCAAATGGGTCTAGCTTTGCACATCATTCAGGTACCAGTCTGCATCTCTATTTTAGAAGCTAGTATGTGATGCACAGTACTCAAGGGGGTGGGGTGGGGGAACAAAGCCTTGCCATCAAGTCGGTTCTAGCAGACAGAAATCAATATTTCCTGCAGAATTCTTCTAGCACTATCAGGGAAGTGACAATCCAGATATCATCAGTTTAAATGAGAAGAAAGGGGTGATAGCAGAACATGGAAGACGCAAACACATTAAGACACAGCTCCAAGTAACATAGCCAACCAGATATATCTAGAAAAAGCAGTGCTGTGTGGAAGTCCTTGTCCCAGGGTATTGCTCAGGCCTTTCCAGGCAGCAAAGAGAGAGCCAAAACCATCCAGCCTTTCACTGCAATTGAAGTGAATTGATCTCCAAGCATGGTTATATATCCCTTAAATTTTATGAGAAAGTTTTCAACTGCTTCCAACAAACGCCAGCAACCTACCTGACCTGGAGGCTTGGTAGCTAGCTACGATATAGACATCACATTCTTAATTTTCATGTTTACATCTGAAAAAGCTTTTACCACTAGCTAGTTAGCAACCTTGCAAGACTTCAAAAAAAACGGTGCTCAGCAAAGGCTGGAAAATGGAGTATATGGCCTTACAAACACAGAATAAATTAAGCAAAGACACCCTCACCAAGTCCATTTGCTGTAAGCACAACACCAGCAATTTCTTCTCAGATGCACTGTTAGCCCTCCTGTTCTTGGTTGCTTTTGCTGTCGATTAAAAAGGAAACATTGGCCCAGAGATGCTGACAAGGTTTGAGATAATGAGGTTTTGAAAGGCTCAGGTCTTAGAAGTACATGATCAGAAGAGACGGTCAATAATTGCCAAGAAAGCTTTGGGAACATAGGAATCCAAACACAAATGCAGGGGGCTTTAATTTTTAACTCCAAACAACATCTCGTTATTTTAACTGTAATATGCAGAGCTTGCCTCAACATTTTTATAAGCTTGAGATTGGCAATAATGGATAATGCTACTATTTTGCTTTGCCTTCATCTTTCTTAATGAAACCTGCTTTCATCTCCAGTCTAACAGTCGCAGGAAATGTGTGCTCTTATTTCTGGAAACTGGAGGATGTTGGGAATTGGGGAAATGGGGAAGTGGCTTTTCCAATCAAGTCCTGGCCTGTTAGAGATAAGTGGTACTAAATATCTTCAGGGCTGGAATATCACATGGATCATTACACTTGGGAGGGTAGAAGAGTTGCTTCTACTCGTTGGGAGATATTTTTATTGAAAATAACTAGAAAGAGAATATGTCAGTTTAATTATGACTTTTTTTTTTTTGATAGCAATTTTTTTGGGGGGGAGGGGGGGAGGTAGCAACTTGCCTGCTTAAGTCATTTATCTGAGGTGAGCAGAGTCTAACAAAGGTATTTGTGCTCATATCTTACAAATGTAGAGAGCTGGTGTTTTGTCCCTTTAAGCTAAGAATGGCATTTGCTTCTGTAGCTTTCTTCCTTTAGCTTTGATGGTAAATAAATGAACTCCTTGGGGTCTTTTTAGAGCAATCTGAAACTTGTGATGCCAGAAAGTGTCTCGGAAAGGAATAAGACTGTGAAATGAGTACTCTCCATTATACAACTGTCTTCCTCTAAGTGGTAATTATGATTCTCCTAAAAAAAAATAAAAAATACAAAAGCCAGCTGAAATGATGAACCAGACAAGCTCTTCCCTCTCTTGCAAATAACAAAATGTGATTATTAGGCTCATTCCCCACCCTTCCCAGAGTTCTGTATCAATTTACCTTAGCATAACATACAGTACAGAGAAATTAGTTTTAAATGAATATTTAGATATTATACAAGAATAAACCTGTCAGGAAAATAAGTTAATTATAAATGCCTCCCCTGTATACAAGTTATAATTTAATTTTCTTTTGCATAATTGGAATAACAGTAAAAAGAAAGACACTGTGTTTGAATTAGCATTTTAATTTCCACCTTAAAAATTGAACATTATTGTTCAAAAGGTTTTGTTCTCTTCTTCCTCATAACTATTCACCCTGAGTTTTCCAAAAAAGTTTGAAGACAGAAGGTTCTTTTCTTTAAAGCTTACATCCGCATTTATGGGACTTCTAGTAAAGATGTTTTAAACTATCCATTTAATAAGCAGACAGTTCTGGGGAATTTTGATGGCAGGAAAAACTACGCGATAGCTGCCTGGGCATCTGAGATGAGAAGAGCAATCTGTGTGTTAGAATGGGGAAGAATCCACCAGATTTTGCTCTGTTCTGAGCAAAGCCACTGACCTGCGGTGGGACCCCCTCTGATCTGACAAAAATTAGAATACGCTATCAAGATTTCTGATCAATACTTCATAGCCAGCGCTACCGCTGCAATTACTAATGCAGAAGATTCACAAGTGCATGTTCCGGGTCATCGTTAGCTGACTCTAAGACAAGACATTATGTTTTGCAGTGTGCCTGAAAACCCTAGTCTGTGCAGGCCATCTGCTATTCATTTTACTTATCTATAAATAGGTTTAATAACGTGGCTGACATCCTGAGACTGAAATGTATACTTTTAAGGGAATGAAATTTTCAAATAAGAGGCACAGCTCTTCCCATGTATGGATTTGATAAGAAATGGTTAGTGATTGTAGTGATTGGTTTCTACAGATGCTGCTGCTCTTCCAGTGTAGGCAAGCCAACTGCAGACAGTAGAAGAAAAAGTATTTTTGGTTAGTCTCCTAGAGAAAACGTAAGAGTTGCTAACATCTGTCAAGTTGTGAAAATGGAAAAGATGGGTTTAATTTTGTTTTCAGGACTTTGCCATATTTTGATATTTAATTTTGTGGTGACTTTTTATGTATTAGAAGGAGGTTGAATTGTTCTTGATTCTTCCTCCTTCCCACCCATCACCATCACCTCATGTCAATGCCTTGTGTGGAATTCACCGCCCTTAAATTTTACCTGGGTACACTTTTACATCTTCTCTACATTTCTGGGCCTGGCCTCCTCTTACACCCGCCCTTGGGGGATCTCCTCAGTCCACCCCTTCTCAGTCCCTGCGGAAAGGTGGACTGCTCCATCTTTCCCCATGGACTCCTCTGGGAGCCCAGACAAATGGCTTAGACCATGCAGAGCTTTTTTGAAAACAAACCTTGAAGTTAGGAAAGATGAGTCCAGCTCGTGGAAAAGTATGAGAGCGCAAAGCAACCATGAAGCCACTGATTAACACCTTCCCCTTTGTTCAGAGGAACGTGCATCAGAGAGGTTACTTTATTTTCACTTTGTCATTACTTGCAGGATTGAATGTCTGCATGCTAGTGCTCGAGAACGTAACGGGAGTGGCTCAGAAAATGGAACAACTATGAGAAAAAGGCCAGAAAGGATTGCCAGACAAATTCAGCATTCAGTTAAACAATTAATATTTGGTAAACAAGAGAAAGGAGCATTTATAAAAACATGCTGTGAATTTGTAATCCAAAGTTCCTACTTTTTACCAGCCTGTATTTAAAGATGAAGCTTTGAAGGTTAAATCTCAAACTTAAAGCAGTTCTAATATTCAAAAGCTGTGTGAAGAAAACAGCAGATTTGAATGTGTTTTCCGTATCTTTCTGAATCTTCCAACAGATGTTTGTCCTCATAGATAGTTTAACCATAGCTTAATGAAGTTTCACCTGTTTGAAATTTCTTGTACATGCCAGCTGAGCTTCATAGTGTCCTCCTGATCTACCCTGACCTCAGCCAGAGCGCTCCTTGGCCAGGAGGAAGGGACAGATGCCAGACTGAGCTTGTCCCCTGACTGAAACATGGCTGTAAGCCTCACGGGTGTTCTTAGGAGGACCACCTCGTACCCAAATCATTCATTTTCCTTATAAACAAGGCAGCTAGGAGGTTGTGTGCAGAATTCAAATCCTACCCTGGTGACGAGAGGTTTTATCGATCCATCTTCTAGGAAAAAGGTGGTAGGTGCGTTGATACTAAATTTCAGGACAAGCAATATAGTTTTTATTGAATACAATGGAAATCTAGCAAAAGCAGAAAGAGCACAACAGTTAACGCTGAAAATAATGAAAATTTAAAAACAAGTTACTCTTGTTCACACTCTTGAATTAAGGACAGAATTCTGTCATTGCCTTTAAGGTGGGCTGTATCTATTTTTTCAGCTGTAAACTTGGCTAAATATGTTTTTTCAAATGCAGCTTTATGTTAAATCATTGAAAAATTAGGAATGTAAAATGTAAACATCTATTTTAGCCTGGAAGAAAAAAAAAAAACAGATAAAACCTCAACCTGTCACACGTTTTAATGCTTGTGCAATTATGGATCCTGCCCTTTGACACAGGGCCATGAAATGCTGAACAAATGACACATTTATACTCCCCCCTTGGGCTGGTTGGCTGTCTCCCTCCGACCCTCCAGCAGCCGCATTTCCTCTTTCCGACCACTGCCTTCTTTCTTTCCAAAGCGCTCGTCCTCTTCCCACCCGCCTGACCCCACCTGGCCTTTCTGTGACCTCCCATCTGTCAAAATCCCTGACACCCAACTCCCAGCGCCATCCATCCGGTCACTGCTCTTGGCTCCATCAATTCAATTCTTGCCTCATTTCTGCCCAGTCTGTCTTTAACCCCAGGCTACGATTTTCCTGTCTCAGCACGGTTTGTTCAAAGCATCCAAATCGGGCTTGTGCCTCCATGGAAGACATCTCAAGACCACCCAGAGAGCTGTTGCTGAAAACACTGTCTTGCTTTTTCCGCTTTCTTCCATCACAGCTTGCCTTCTGCATGCTCGGTCTGCAGCCTCTGCCTCCTGTCCATTGCTTCAGCTTCTTTCAGGATCCAGTTACTGGATTATGTTGCTTTTCAAAGAGAAGGTGAATATTATCTGTTGCCGTTTTCTCACCACACAGTCCGTCTCCTCCTCTCTCATTTCTCTTCCTATAAAACTCCTTCCTTTTCCCAGCCACAGGACTGACATCTGATAACTATTTAGGAGCACTCCTAGTCTCTCTCTTGCCTTTGTTGCTCTTTTATTTATTAATTGCCCCCCAGCCATGCTCATTCCTTTATTCACTTTTTCACTTCGTCCTGTTGTGTTACATTTGTACAGAACAGACACTGGTTTCTTCAGTCCTCCAAAAAACTTTCCCCACAAATAATCCTGTTCCAAATCCCTTTGGTCTGATACCCTGAAGCCTGCCTCATCTTTCCCCTCTTCTTTTGTTCAAATACACCATTTTTGTGCATTCTTCACTGTGAATTTCTCTCACTAAGGTTTCTAATGATCTGGACAAATAACCTCAACAAAGCTTTGCACCTGTCATCAGTTATTTCACTGTGGTTGCTTGGACTCACTTTAACACATCCCTTTGCTTAAAAAAAATGTGTCTTTTTTTAGAGCATGGCCTTCCTTCCCCCCCTCAAACTTTTGTCTTCTCCTGGTTCTGTTTATCTTTTGGTCAATTGTCCATCTATCCTTCTGCCTCCAGCTAGCTATATGTTTGATTTACTCAGAATTAGACTCTCAGTCACACAACATGCTTCCTCTTCACTGAGTTTCTTCTCTTTCTCACAAAGTATCTTTACTCTTACCTGAATTTTCTTTCTCAGATGGTGTCTTCTCTCTGCTGTTCTCCAGCACTTCCTGCTAACGCTCTTTCTTGAAATTACAGTAGCAGACAACACACAGATATGGGGCATGTCAGTAAACAGTAAAGGTTTGTGACTAGTTTTCTTCTACTGTTCTCTGGAAACCTTAGTGAGCAGTCTGTTGTATCTCAGATATCTAGGTCTGTTCCAGCTTGGTTTGGGTGTGGGCCTGTCTTTGTTATTACTGTTTCTTAAGCACAAAATAACCACCCAAAACCTAATTTCAGGAAGAACAATGGAGCTCACTTTCTCTCCTCTGCTAGTGTTATATCTTCAGTTCCACATTGTAACCACCAACTCTATAGCCTACACATTTAGGGTCTATTTAAATCCTGATAATTACTCCTGAAAAAGATTTCCCCTAGCTGGCCTTTTCTTCCTACTCAAACTGTGAAAATAAGATCTATGTGTTGCCTCCTGTTTTGCTTATTGTAGTCTCTGCTGACACCTACACCTCCCACATCAAGCCCTGTGAAAGACAGCCATCAGAATCCCCATCCTTGCCCGTCATTATGACCTTGTTATCTCCTCCTCTCAATCCTTGTGCTGCCACCTTTGACTGCCTCTGGTTTAAATTTCTTGTTCTTTTGTCTTCAGGCCTCCCATAACTCTTCTCCTAGCTAAATGAGTTCCTTTTTATTTGATCATACTCCCATCTCTTTCTGCTCAGACACTGCTGCTGCTCACAGTCTTCTTTCTCCTTCTCACCCAGTTGTCTCCCCTTAATCTACGCTGCAAGGGCCGTCATTTTTGTTGTCATTGGTTATATCCATTCATAAGAAGCCTCGCTTATTTTTGGACAGACAAAGGAATAAAGACTTTTTTATTTCTGCGCTTCCCCCCATGCCATAACTAGCGGCACCTCACAGGCTTGCCCTGGTCACCTTGTCCATCGCTCATCTGCATCTGCTTTGCAGCTCTTCATGGTCAAGGTGCACTTGGACCTTTGGGGAGGGGAGTCTCTTTTCATCTGTACTTTGAGGACTCTAATAGGCACTCAGGCAGTGTGAAAGAAGTTTTAATAATTAATCATGGCAATTCAGACATACAGATGTCAGGGGTTTATTCTGGCTTCAGATATTTGGTCGTCTCTAGGATGAAGCTGATTTCCCCACTGTCTGCACTGAGCTCTGGCTCAGGACACCACTGTCACATCTGAATGGTATTTCCTGAGTTGGAGCCTTTTACTTTGGTGATGAATGGCTTCCTGTATGCTTTGAAATAACCTAATCACATTGTATACTTTATAGTTCTATTTACATTAAGAAATCAGTTCAGTTATAAAAGATCATCGTACTGAGCAAAAACAAATTAATATTTTCATATTCTTCTGTTTTATTATGCTTTTTGGTCTTATTATGTTTCCCAATGTGGACAGAATTCAGTATCTTAACAGCTTCAAGTAATCCCTGCTATTTTTGGTCTTCCTTGAATGAATGAGTGAAAATCAGAGAGAAAGCTTCTGATTTTCTTGAAGCTTCACTATTATTCCTCTTCACTAGGAGTCTGTAGCCACCTGCAATTTAAAAGTTTTGCTGTTAGCTACTTAGATCTTTTTTCTGTCTGAGAGGCATCATGTAAGGCTCTATTGTGTGGTATTTTCTGCTTTGTATCTGCAGATCCGACCAGGGGTGACTCAGCTTGGCAGAGTTGCTGCGAGGTCAATGGTGGGTACCCATTCCTTGGCACGCCTGGTGGGGCTGCTGATGGCAGAGAGTGGGCTGCAGCCATATGCAGGCAGTACAGGCAGCGTGTCTAGCCACTGGATGGAGAAATCTACATGTTTTAGTCTCTACATTTAGTCACTACATGTTTTAGTCTCCCATAGCATCTGGCTACCAAGTGGCAAGCACAAAACCTGCTCAAATCTTGGGTTTCAACTGTGGCATCGTGCTGGTAGCCAAGGGGAGAGCATTTTCTGGGCTCACTGGGGCAGCAGAAGCTTCAACACTTAACATTTTACATTTCTAATATTACATTATCATGTCTGTACTTTATCAAATGCAAATTTACTCCTCTGTTTTAGTTTTGATCTGTATTAGAAGACTGATTTAAAGGACTTGAATGATATGTTCCACAGGACTCTGTTGAAAACTAATTGTATTTTACAGTGGTAATGGGATTTGTAGATTCGAGATGACATTCAGCATTACCAATTGATAAGCTTCTTTTTTTCTTGATTTATATATATATTTTTATCAGTGGTTTTATGCTTTGCCAAAGGGTTTAAACAAAAATAATATTATTGCTCCGTGGTTGCTGTCCAGCATTTTGTAGAGCTAAAAAACACCACTCATTCAAAAAGAGTTCCTTGATGAAATAATTCTAACTCACTGGTATAAGTGAGGTTTTTTACTTATGTTTTATACACATTTTATTTTTCATTTGTTGGAAGTAATGTTTACAAGAATCTACAGATTTCCTAATTGTCTGTACCTCTTAGAAAAACATTTTTCTATCAATGACTTGGGATTTTCAAAATAGCCATTGTGCTCAGCCACTTTACAGCAATCTTTTGTATCGTCTCCCTCCTTATTTATTAATAGTCATAATTTCTCTCTGGTGTGTCTACCCCCTTCACAGCCACAGTATATTTATAAGAGCCCTTTTGTTCTCGGTAATCACTTTAGCTAGCATTAAATCATTCCTCTTTTCTGCTGCCCTTATCTTTTCTCAGCAAGGCTTAACTGACTGTAGTTTCTTTCATTTTTTACCTCTTTCTCTGCTTCTTTTTGCGCTCGGATCTGTGAGCAGTTCCTACACAAACTATATTAGCTACCTCCATCACCTCTTTTCTGAAACTGTTGTTTTCTACTCCCTAACTCAGGTTTGCATTTAGAATTTTCCAGCCTTCTTCCCTACACCTGGGTTTGAACCCTCCATGCCTCACAGTGACTTATAATAACACTTAGTTTAAAAACCGATTTTCATTTCCAAAGTTCTTTGTAAAAATTAATTAATGAATAGTAAAGCGTTCTCTGAACACATTCTCTTTCTTGAAATCAAATGCTGCGCATTCAACTACGAGGAGGTGGAGTAGCTCATGGATGAAAGGCCTTGGTGCTTTCTTTCATCAGGCAGATGTGTTCTTAATCCTAAGGGAAGAACTACTTCTAACCTGAGTTCTGGGTGAGCAGTTGTACCAAAATTTGGAGAAACTCAGTCTCTTTTAGGAGAGAGTATCTCTGAAAAGCTCAGCTCAAAGTTGCTTCTGGAGCCAGAAATAATTGCAAATAACAAAATGAGATGGAGATAAATGTTCAAACAATTTACCTGCTTCTGTAGTTTTTGATTGAGCTTTGAAGTAAATGTCTTACACATTGATTATTTGCTTTTTAATGATGTTATCACAAATGTCTTTTATAGATGAAAAATGCTTCTGAATGAGGATATGAATGGGCACAAATAGATCCTCTTCAGTCTGAATACCTGCCATTCAGACAGGATGAATTGCTTCTTGGAATTGTGCAGTTCCTCTGATCGGTTTCTGCAGTCAGGAACAGCTAGAAGTGCCAATAAAATGATGGACTTTCTGGGAGCAAGTCAGCAGTACTCTGTATGATATTAATGTCCCAATCCCCTCTGCCCTTCGGAGACACTGAGCAGCCGAAAGGCCTTCTACCGCATCTCCTTCTATGCTAATTTTGTTTTGGACCTTCTGAATAGAAGGTCTTAAAATATAACAAAAAGTGCTGACACCTTTGGAGAAGCAAGGGTAAAATCACTTGTTCTCACTACAGCCTAGAGACTTTTGGGTTTGCTGTTTTTCTTCCTCACTGTAGAATTGATACTTCTGATAAAGCTGTTCACAAGCAGGCCACCATTCAGAAGAATGCTGTCATCTCCTGGGAGAGGAAGGGCAGCCCAGGAAACACAGTGAGGTTTCACGCAACCCTTGCAGAGAGAGAGAGGCTCTCAGCTGAGGATATGCCTCTGAAAGTTGAAATGTGCTCCTGATCCAAAAAAGAGAGCCTCCTAGTTGTCCCCACTTGCTGTGCTTTGATTTACACCATGGAGTGGTCTTGGCAAATGTGAACTGGATTCATTTCAGAGACAATTGGACTGAAATATGCAGTTCAGGAATGTACCTACCATGCACCAGATGCTAATGGACATTCAGTAGATGGGGCCAGGCTAGAGCTAGTCTGAGACAGTGCCTCCTTATGGGAACATGTGGTAGGCATCAAGTCCTTAAAACCAAATATTTTGTTTTGCAGACCCTCCTACTGTGTCACTCTGGAAGACGGAACAAGGTCTAATAAAAACAAACAGGGTCCTACTCATGATTTCTAGATTGTTAAACCTGTATAAATATTTTGCTTCCAGCATGCTTCATCATTTGTCTTTGTTGTGTCTTGCCTTTGTGGTTTTGGAACAACAGGTTTAATATGAAGAAAGCTGCGGAAAGCTCTGACAGCCCAGACTTGGAGATAGTGTTATATGTAGATATGGCAACATCTTTTAATGCTACCAGGACAATCTCTTAAGCTGCAGGTTTGGCATATTGTCACATTCTGGTTGAGGAGAGCAGGTACTTTCTCTGTGATTTGTGCCCTGGAATGGGTGGATGAGCTTCTGGCAGGACAGACAGCATTTTCTGTAGCAAGCACTCTTTGAGACATGGGGTGGCTGTCACATCTTCTGTGTGAGATAACAAGTTCATTCTTTAGCATGAAGCATTTCCACCGTTACTGGGAACACTTGTTTTTCACTGGTTCTCTCTAGTATGTTCTCTCTAGCATGAGAGCTCTAACATATTTCAGGACCTCTCAAGTGGTTCTCCATATTCAGTGGCTGAAACTTGCCTACCGTTAAATATGGAAGATTATGAGAAGTACCTTGCACACAAGGTGCTGTTTTGCTAATGGCTGCAAGAACATCCCTACCTGCTACCTACCAGCAAGTTTAGGTATCTTGATATTGCAGCAGACGCCTGCGATTTAAACATATGCAGTGCCATTTTAGAATGCCTACCTGCACTTAGGCTGTGTCTTTCAGCGCCATGCAGGTCTCTTAGATACCCAGCGTGGGCATCAAGGTGACTTTGTTACAAGAGAAAAGGAAATAGTGACTTTTTTTTCCTAGGATTTTCTAGAAGGTGTTGTTTATCCTCGAGTTGCCCAAACTCGAGACGTTTCTTTCTAGCTCTGGTCATTCATTGCAAATGGGTCATGCATAACTTGGTAGCAGCATGATATCCCCTGTACGTACTGTTAGCATCAAGACTTCAGATGAAATGAAGTTTGTCCCATCTGACTGTCAAATAAGCTAGAGCGTTTCTTTGCTGAAATAGCAGATGGTGCTTCGTCAAAGGAAACAGAGCAGTAACTTCACCCGCTCGTGGAGACTCGCTGCCTTTGCTTCTCTGTCTCATACCTCTGCAGAGCAGAGAGGTCAGAGCTTAGTCTGGGACTTAAAAGGTTTTCTGGCTGGGACTGTCACAGAGGGAAAAAATGTTAAAGACATCGGCAGATGGAGCATGTATCTAAGCAAGCTCTTGGCACGCCCCAGTTAAGTTAGCTGTCGCAAGACAGCATCCTTGTATGCATTGGGGGTCATTTATGGGACGTGCGTTTGTGACTGCAGAGCGTGTCTGTTCACAAATGCCTGAATATGTCTCCACTGGTTCAAGTGGGTGCAGTGAAGATTTTAAATTCAAGTGCTCTTTTCCAGTAAGTGAAAATCAAAAACTTCTTGTTTCGATTACATCAAAAGTCATTAAAAAAAAAATATTTTGCAGAAAGTATTCATTTGGATCATCTATATTGCATCATGTCTCATATTTTGATTTGGAAAGTGAAAGAAAGCTAGCTTAGTTTTAGTGGAATACCTCTTTTTTATGAAATTTGTTAGAAATGAGGTGGGGTCTAGATTTGCACTAGAAAATTGCAGTTTTGCTTGCAATTAAATGCATACTTAAGTTAATTTGCATTTTTGCAAAGCAAGTTCCCAGACACTGTATAAAGAGAGAGAAATAAAGACTTCTCTATCCCACTTATTTTGATGGTGGTTTTCAAAATTTGTCTTTCTCAGACCCCAAGAATTAAGATTCCTATACTTCTGTAGTTCCACAGCCACAAATTTAGTCATATTTCAGGGAACAGAATTCCTCCTGTTATATGTACAATTCACATTGTGCATTAGAAGTAACATTTCAAGTATCATCGTACTGCCTCGAGGTGCTTCTTTCTTTCTCTTTTTCTCTCCACGTATATCTGTGAAAGCCAGTTCTGCCCTTTACAAAGTCATTTTATTGTGATTTCCAGTTAATCAGCTACTGGGAATAAGCAGGTTAGCTAATGTTCATTTTGCCTTACAAGCAGGAGACAGAGTAAGCCAACTAATAAGGGCACAGTATCAGAGCATAGGGAGGCAAATGAAAAAGTAATAAGAGAAAAAAAAATAGCCTTTATGAAAAAATCTCATGCAGATGTGATAGAGAAAGAAAGGAAAGGAAGAGGAAATAAACTGAAATAGACCTTTAAAGAAAGGAATTATGCAGATATGTATCTTGATTTGGATTTTCACAAGTGTTATTAATTTTTTAATTAAATTTGATCTTGTAAAATATGCAAGATTTACAGTTCTCTTATTAACGGCATGATCAAATGACAGCAATTCTTTTCCCACTTTATACTCTCAATAGAGCTTAGCAATAATGTATTTTCTCAATTTAAAAGCTTTCTTATGTCTTATCTCAAAGATCAACTGGAGTCAGTTAAAAAAAAATCAAAGAATACTTAAAATAAGGATGAAGTGACATTCATTTTCTTAAATTTTCTTGAGAGTGTTCCTTGTGAATACTCTTTCTCATGGTAATGCTAACATTTCTGAAAGAAAACATTTTACTGCTACAGTGATATTGGTAATATCATTTGACAGCATATCAAGATAGCTAAAGACCAGTGGTAATTTCACCAGGCATGTAAAATATGCTATTGGACTGTGAAAAGGAAGAAAACAAAGCAAACCCAATTGAGATATCTCAAAGTCAAAAGCACCTTATGACAAAGCTTGTTTTAACAGAAAGAAATGGGAAATGCTGTAATGTATGTTTAGATTACTACCGGTACCCTTAATAACATAAATGGCGAGGAGTTATTCCTGACATGAATTCAGCAGGTTTACCCCAGTTCAGCAAATCACTGCAGCTGGAATTTACCTTTTAAACACATCAGTATTTTGCACTGAAGTCCATGAACACATTTATCTGTATGTGCTGAGCCTGGAACACACTGAGGGCTGAATCTTAATTATTGGTACGGAGTGATGGGACTCTGAGTTAAAAGAAGCAACAACTGCCTTAATCCAGACAAAGGAATTTGAAAGCTTTGAAAAAAAAATACTATTTGAAAGAAAAAAAGTGTTAATGCCTTCCAGAAAAGTAATTCTGTGACTTTTATTGCTATTCCTGTCTGTAAGCAGGTATTCTCTGAAGGTGGCCCAAGCAGACTGTAGCTCGTGAGCTGCTGTTCCCAGCTCTCAACAGCAACTTTTCAGCCAGGGTTTCTCCCCAGCTGTTGGGGAAGTTGTGCAGGATGAAGGAGAGTCACACAGCAGCCCCCAGCCTCTTCTGTGGAGCCCAAGGGACTTGCGCGTCACGGCCAAGCAGGGCGGGCGTTTGCCATCTTTCTTTCCCATCAGCTGGGACCGGGAGGGGCTGCAACACGTTGGACTATGTGGTCTTCTCAGTCAGAGCAGATCAGGAGAACCATGTATTGAGCGTGCCTGGAAACACCAGGGAGCTCAGAGCAGGTCTGGGACATGTGGTTGGTCACCATCACAGGGCCACACGGTGCACCAAAACCTGTAGACATAAAGGCGACTAGCAGGCATGGCTTTCCCCCATTTTTTATTCCTCAGGCGTGAATTGGCCTCAGTAGTGCCCAGTGCACCATAAAATACGAGATTTGAAAAGCACTGACAGTATTACCCTTATTTGATAGAGTGAAGTATCATCTATTGTTTGCTTCCCTCCTCATCCTGCTTCCCACAGCCTCGTGGTGTGCAGACAGGCGAATGCTGGCTGGGGAGGTGGATCCATTGTGCAAGGAGGAGACGGGATGGCTTGAGTGCTTCCTCATTTTAACATCGACACACAGTCACAATGCAAATGGGCTCTATTGACAGAAAGGGCCAGCTGGCAAAGTATGTGTCTGTGCCTCTGATATTTTAAATTTAGGATGCCTACTGAGCCATCCTTACCCATGGACATGATGATGAGTTTTTCAGAGCCCGTGATTGTTTAATATAATCTGTTTACTAGGAAACATCTGATAGTTATCAGAAAATGTCAGGTAATTTATGCTCTGGTTTTCCATCTTAAGAAAAAAAAAATATAACCATGTTATATTAAGAAATATTTCAATGGCTTGTACACAAATGGACAAAATGCTATGTCAGATGCACAGCCCTGAGAAGTGGGGACATGAGCTGAATAAAATTCTAGTTGCATTTGCGAATGCCTGATAATTGGCATGATAATAGAAGATTACAGATATGGGTATTGTTTGTATTCTAACCCTATTTTCAGTCATTTGCACACTGCAGAGACTATTCCAAAAATTATATCCTTTACATTTTTGTATTAAGATTAGCTTTATAAAGAAATTGAGATTTGTGAATGACACTCCAAATTAACACTGAGTAAATGGTCTGGGGGAGCTGGATAAAATGGATACTGGAAAACCTATTGCATTTTCAATCAGATTATAGTAATCTACCCAAGATAAGAAAGAAGCATCTTTTTCACTTTTCTGTGATTGTTATAGGATAAATTCTGTATTGTAAAATACAAAGATTTGTTTTCCACTCTTATGATTATAGCAAAAATGTTTACTTATTTTTCAAATAAAATGGTATGCTCTAAGAATGCTTTTCTTTTCTAATTAAGAGACACAATATATAATAGCATAATACTTGAATTATAGGATTTTATATAAAAAGATATTAATGCTTATGAGTTTTTTTATTTACAGATAAACATGAGCATTCCTGATGAATTTCACTGGCGTTTTATAGATGTGTAGTTGTTTCAGTTTAACCCTTCCTTTTGTGTTTGCAGAGGAGCAGAAAACTAAAACCAAGCCAACCTACTAGTGCTTTGTGTATTTGTGAAAGAAAATAAATTGTTGTTCGCAGGCAGTTCTTTCAGATGCGTCAGTTAAATGTGATGGGAAATGAAAAGCTACAATTTAAAAGCATTTTGTGAATTATACTTTTTGAAAAAGGAAAGAGATTGTGCTTTTGACAAGACAATTTGTATGGAGACAGATTTTCCATGGCTTCAGGTATTGTGCTCCAGAAGCAACAAAGAGGCAGTCGGTGTCCCCTTTGTCAGTTCAGCAGCTTACAGTATCTCTGTGTGTGGCAAAACACTGTCAGCGGTACTCACTAATATTTCATAAGCTGAGAAATGTAGGCTGAGGTTCAGCTGAAAGGAATTTCTCCTTTTCAAAATCATTGACAGTGCACACAATCTATATGTGTACAAGGGAGTGATTTATTATTTGCAAAAAAAGCTACATTTTTAACTCCTTTATTTGAGAGTCTGATTGCTTCACCCAGACCTGTGTGTTTCTGAGAAACTGTTATCTTTGCTATAAGTTTTTGCCTTATACACATAGAAATTTGGAATTCTGCACTGTTTTCACAACAGCTCTTTATACTTCATCATCCTGGAGAATCAAGAGAAGGGAGGATTTCCCCATAGTCTGTAGTCCCGTAGCTCTTTCTGGAGCCTTTCGGGTTGCCACAGTGTCATTCCATGATTATTACTGAAATATTATGCTTAGAAACCTGGTTTCTTTTTTGATGGTGGATTCAGTTCTGACAGCTTTGGTGGTTACTGTCCCGATCCTCTTCCCTTTAGTGAAAAAAACAAAATGACCATTGGCTGGAGAAGAGAGGATGCCAGACCCTGGGGCCTGCTCGGTTGCAGCAGGTGAACAAGTCTCTTTGTCAAGATTTAACAACAAGGAATCCCCTATTTTCTCTCTTCTCAAACCCAACACAGCTTATTTTGCATAATTAAGCAAAAATAAAGACGCTGGTTTAGAAGTCTGGTATCGCAATCACAGTGAAGACAAGTCTTGTCCTTCAAGTAATGGGTTTTTTATCTTCCTTCATGTTTTATTTACAGGTTTTTGGCTGCCCTACTTTTATTCCCACTGGAAATTTCCCAGGACATGCTTTATAACGCTCTGCAGATGGAAGAGTGGCAAACTTCCTCTCAATTAAATGGAACCAGCAGAATATTCTCAGTTGGAATTTAATTTTCTCTTGCAAAGAACAATTAGAAACATTTTGAAAGTTTTTGCCACGACTCCTTAACCACAGGGCTAGGCAGTATTGATGCTGTGCTGTCCTGTATGCTTTTAGAGGAAGCAGGATAGCAAATTGCGAGCCGTCTACTCGTTTAATCCTTTTTAGTTCCCTGCCGCATGTTTGAATCCTGCACCACCACCTTGCTGTCAGTGCTTTCTTCACTGAGTCCTCTTCAATCCTTTCTCTTGTGCCATAGTTTTCCCTCAGGCCTCTGTCCTTCCCCTCCCTCCTTCATGGCAATGCAGAGATTCCTCCATCTTCGCCACTTCTTTGTCTCATCCTCCAAAGTGTGTTGTCTTTTTGTCTGTAACTTGTATATGGGTTTGAAAAGTGACTTTCTGTATATTGAAACAGAGCCTTAGTGTGAAGAGTTTCCTGAGCGACCTGACTTCCATGCAAGCCTATAACAGCAATGTTGAATAATTTTTGATGATAATGTTGGCAGCAATAACTATTTTTTTCTATAGTTAGGGTATAAAAATGACTAATAGTTTGTCATCTTTAAAAACTGAAAAAAAAACTGAATGAATTACAGTGAGATAGGGTACCTCACTGTTTTATTCCTAGTGACAGTGATCAAGCGAAGCTAAATGCTGATAATGCCATAGTAGCTTCTAGTTATCTCAAATAACTTTGCTCTGGTTTGCTGAGATTGAACAATGCTTAAACACAATAGTTAGATCCTAATGTCTCTGAAAAAAAGCATGGGAACCTTAAAATCTGTGTTTAACATCTGGACACTTCCTAGTTACCTAGAAGCTCCCTTACTCGAACGTCCACTTGGCAATTACTCTGGCAAAGTGTTCGCTATTAGCACCATGTCTGAGTCCAAGATTAGCAGTAGGCAGAAATTCTGACTCAAGAACTTTCTGAAGAACATCATCCTTTCCTCTGAAGAACATCATCAATGCCTTTTAAATCTTTAGAGCTGTAAAGAAATATCTCATTCTTCAGCCAGATATCACTGTTATTTCTAGTCCTGAGCAAATACTGCCACTTATACAGAATTGTGTGCAAGCTTTCTGATTTCAGGTGCATACACTGCAGACACAATGCCGTGTAACAGAGGGCTAGATTTTCACCAGTGTATAACCACAATATAACTATATTTTCAGTAGGTAAAAATGCTAAATGCAATTGTATGAATGTACTGGAGAACACATGTCAGCGTTAATTAATTTGGATTTAATGCATTTGCAATGGAACACTGGCCTACATCAGACACAGTGAATATTGAATTATTTAGATGGGGTCAAATTATAAAGCATTGTGAGGATTTGTAGTTCTTCCTTTTAAATGAGTAGACTTCTTAAGCTTTTCAAGTAGTGTGCGATCCACTTCAGCCTTTTGATAATGATGACCTTTGCTTCTTCAGACTCCTGGGCTTTTGATAAGGGCTAGCTAATTCTTTCCCCTGAATGTTACCCATGTGGTAAGAGATCTACTCAGATGAAATATGTTCTTGTTCTTTTTAATTCTTCCTCAGTTTCTGTCTGTCCCTGTTCACAGCTGTGCATGGAAATGAGCGCAGAATGCTTCCCCCATGGTAGGATCCTAGTTTTCCTCCTTCTGAGGATGAAGAGAAGTGAAGCCGGAGGAGGGCAGGAGAGAGACATAATTCCTTTCACCCCATCTGTGGAGGCTTGCTCTTGTTTCCATATTTATTCATCAGAAAGAAAAAATGGAATTCAAGGCCAAAAATTTTGGAACCTTTCAAATGGCGCTACTGATTTGTGTTTTGCTTGATTTATACATAACCATACATGTGGAACACGCAGAACACTCATCTGTCATGAAACTGACTGGAGCACTTTTTGATGCTTTTTCTCAGACCTGAGCATCCAGAGTACTGTCTGTGTTATCCACCCATGTATTTTACAAAGAAAATTCAGTCAAGTACCCATCCCAAACTGTTAAATATGGAAATAAGTGTTACCAGGATGTCAAGTGCATTCCAACTGTAAATGGATACTGTTTCCAAATTTGGCTCAATAACTTACCCTTTCAGTCACCTATACTTTTAGGATAGGTTCTTGAAACATGTTGATCATTTTCCTAATTCTGTTCTTACTTTAAGTCAATGGGAGTAAGTGGGCCAATGCAGAGCTCTTGAAAATCCCACTGCAACCCAAAGGCAGATTAATATCAAAGTTCTGTGCAGACAGAAAAAAAAAATGTTTGTTTTATTCACTTATTTCTTCTATCTTGGGAATTCCTGACACCACAGGAAAGTACCTTTTCAAACAATCTGATTAATATAAAGAAAATAATCCTGGCAAATTCTTCCATTTAGAAAAAGAAACAAAGAAAGAAAACTTTAAAATTAAAAGGAAGAAAACATCAGAATGAAGGAAAAATGTAAGAGGGCACTACCACAAATCATTCCAAATCGAACATTTCTCCAACAGTTTGCCCCCAAAATAAAGGCAAGGCATTACTTATTTCAGTACGTTTCATTGCATCCCGTAGTTTCTATGCTGACAGTTCCTGGAAAGCTCCTGCCGTTAGTGCTGCAGTTGCTTCAGGATATCCAAGTGATGCTTCTCTGGGAGTCTGGTCTCTTGGAGGGAGCTCTGCCCCTGGGCTGGGGGGGGCAGGGGGGGGCACTTTGGGTCCCCAGGGGTTGTGAACAGTTTGAAGCCATGTCCTGTTTGCTGCAGGTTGTCTGTCTGAGGTGAGGACCATCTTCCACTTTTGTGAGAGTCATTGCCTTAAGGTGGCTAGGTAACCACATCCCAGGTTTTTCTGGACATCTCTTTGTTGCTTCTGCCCAGGTCCCAGCTGCTTCAAACTCAATAAGTCACACATCCTTTCCACACCCAAATTGCTGAAGCAGGCTTCAGCATTTCACAGAATGACAGAATCAAAGAATGGTTGAGGTTGGAAGGGACCTCTGGAGATCATCTAGTCCAACCCCTCTGCCAAGCAGGGTGACCTAGAGCACATTGCACAGGATCGCATCCAGGCAGGTTTTGAATATCTCCAGAGAAGGAGACTCCACAACCTCTCTGGGCAGCCTGTTCCAGTGCTCTGTCATCCTCACAGTAAACAAATGTTTTCTCATGTTCAGCCGGAACTTCCTGTGTTTCGGTTTGTGCCCATTGCCTCTCGTCCTGTCGCTGGGCACCACTGAAAAGAGTCCGACCCCATCCTCTTGACACCCTCCCTTCAGATATTTGTAGACATTGATGAGATNGAGGATCACCTCCCTCAACCTGCTGGCAACACTGCTCCTAATGCACCCCAGAATACCATTGGGCCTTCTTGGCCCCAAGGGCACACTGCTGGCTCATGGATAACCTGCTGTCCAACAGGACTCCCAGGTCCTTTTCCTCAGAGCTGCACTCCAGCAGGTCAGCTCCCAACCTGTGCTGGTGCATGGGGTTATTCCTCCCTGGGTGCAGGACCCTGCACTTGCCCCTGTTGAACTTCATGAGGTTCCTCACCACCCAATGCTCCAGCCTATCCGGGTCCCTCTGAATGGCAGCACAGCCCTCTGGTGTATCAGCCACTCCTCCCTGAGGGTGCACTCTATTTCATCATCCAGGTCATTGATGAATAAGTTGAACAGGACTGGACCCAGTACTGACCCCTGGGGGACACTGCTAGTTACAGGCCTCCAACTAGACTCAGTGCTGCTGATCACAACACTCTGAGCTCTGTCATCCAGCCTGTTCTCAATCCACCTCACTGTCCGCTCATCCAACCCACACTTCCTGAGCTTGCCTATGAGGATGTTATGGGAGACTGTGTTAAAAGCCTTGCTGAAGTCAAGGTAGACAACATCCACTGCTCTCCTCTCATCTACCCAGCTAGTCATTCCATCATTTGCTTCTATGGGGCCTGGTGACCTACCAACATGCTGCTCTCTTTGCTTACTCTGTTGGCTGTGTCATAGGCTGCTCTACTGTGTCACAGGGTGGGGGTAGGGGCTAGTGGCCACTGCCATGCTCACAGAGGGAAGGCCCCTGTTGAAAAAGGAGGTGAAAACATAAAGGATCAATAACATTGCATTTTTCTCCCCTGACAAAATGTCATGGAATTTTATTTTAACATCTATCCAGCTATTCTACAGTTATGGTTGAGGAAGCATTATTTGTTTTATTCCCCTTGTCTTCAGGTGCTTACAACTATTCAGAAAATTTTCCTCTGGGCTAGAAGTTGTTTATGGCAAAGATCTCAAATGGCTTCATTTAGGGTACCTTTTTATATGAAGAAAATGTCATAGAACCATCTGTCCTACTGTATAGTATTCTTTGTCCTACAATTCTCTGTCCTACAATTTTAAATCATACTGCTGTCACAATAGTAACTTACATTGAAAAATGATGCTGAGAGAATATCTTCATTGCTTATGTGATGTGGTTTAGTTTCAATTACTTGTTATGTAATACTGATGATGTTTTTTGATGAGTCTTTCTATATGGAACCTTTTCTATGTAGTGCCTCAAATACTGAAATTTAGTAAATTTAGCTTTTGTAATCTTAAGGACCCTAAGCTTCAGACCTCTTGTCTGCGAATTTCAGCAAAACATGATCTGCGTCACATTTGCAACTTAGTTTTCATTTTCAGCTTTGTGTATAATAGGTGCCTGCTTCTCCTTAAATCCTTCCCATCAGTGTTACTCCATAGAAAATCAGTGTATTCAGCTTCAAATATAACATCTGGCCCACATGTCACATGGCACAGTGATATGTCACTGACACTGAAGATGGTAAACACCGAGGGAACAGTGGGCACAGAGCACCTGCAGGTCTGGTTCAGGTAAGCCATAGCTACTACGAACCAGGAGGATCCACAGCTGTGGCTCCCACTGTCTGGGAATTCATCTTCCTCTTCCCATTTGAGTCCTTCTCCATTTTTCATTGTCTCCCACAGAAGAGGCACAATGGCTGCTCTGTGCCAGCTTCAGGAGGTCACTCTGGCAGGTCATAGCCAGAATAGCAAGGGAAAATTTGTCTGTCTGCTTTTCGCAGTGCCCTGTCAAGTTTCAGCACTGGAGAAAGACTGTATGTCTACCCAGTTGTTGCAAGGATCTGAGCCCAAGTTAGGGGAAAACAGTGGAGGTGGAAAACCAGCAAGGGTTGTGTCAGACTTCTGGTAGGGAAAGTGTGGGAAGATAAGGGGGTCTGATATCTGCCCCATCAGCAGTCTGCCTGGCATGGGTGTTGATCAGACGAGTCCAACCAAAATGGTCAATAGCTTAAGTAAAAGGCTTGTAGATCAGACCTGCTGGTCTGGAGGCTTTGCACCGTAAAAGAAGCAGTGTGGTGGTAGCTTGAATGTTGAGCTCCTGCAGGACCGAGTTGACTATCTTAGTTCCTCTTGGTAAGCTGCCAAAATTATGTCAGGTGAAGACCACAAAACAACATGGATTATTTCCCTAGAAAAAGATTCATTTTCTGCTTTAAATCCCATGGCAAGAAAATTATTTTCTCGGGGTTGTGCTGCGTGTTGACAATGGTCATGGAAAGGCAGTAGGAGTACATTTGGTAGAACAAGAATAGAAATAGTGGTTTGGGGTTTGCTCTTTATCTCAGGAGGAAGCTAAACAGACTTTGTAAAGAATGTGAGATTCTTAGTGGACAGAAACAGAAATTACATAGGATAATTTAGAAGATTGTGTCTTCAAATTTAGTTTGTGACACAGCACTCTAAGACTTTACAGTAGTTTTCTGAAAAGTTTTTCCCATTTCTGATTCAAAGACAGTGGATAATGTCATTATCTACATAGTGATTTTCACCCAAATGTCTGTGATTTCTTTACAGCTGTAAACATCAGGAGTCTCATTGTACAGCAGCTGCAGAAAAACATGATGAAGTTTGTTACATATTTAGGAATATCTCTGAAAAGGAGAAAAACTTTTTTGCTACAGAGGAACCATGTTCCATATTTTTCACCTTCCTTTGTCCTCTCAGAACTTGTTTCCATTCTACTATGTCCTTTTCGTGATAATGGACCAGAGAGCACACATTATTAACAAGGCAGGGTACACTCTAGATTATATGGTGACATGGTAATGTTCTCTGGTTTATTCTTTGTTCTCTTCCTAATAATTCATAACATACAATTTGCCTTTTTTTTTTTTGTCACTGTTAAGCATAGAGCTGACATTTTTTTAAAACTGTCTATTATAATGCCAACATTCCATTCTTAAATGGTAATAATAATCTCTGGATCTTTTGTTAATATATGTATGTGTATAAAAAGTTTGATTTTTCTCTGTGTATGTTATTTTACATTTATCTACACTGAATAACATCAGCTATTTTATAGCCCAGTCACTCAATCTCACATTTCTCTGCAACATTTCTGTTAGCCATCTTTTTTAACACCCTTAATAGCTTGATACTAACTTTTCACATTACTGCTCGTATGCTTTTCCACTCATTTATGAATAGGCTGAGGAACTGGTGACTCTGCTGGCGACATCCCTCTGATGTGAAAATCAGCTATCTGTGCCCTAAAGTTTCATTTAGGTTGGTTGGTTGTTTCTCTGTGTGATCAGTCCTTTGGTGCGTTAGGTTATTTTGATGAAGGCCTTTATCAAATGGGTATTTAGGCATCCACAACAGAAACTAACCTGACTTTAATGCTACTTCAGTTGCAGCAATATTAAATAATGTTAAAAAATCTTAACACTTTAGTTTGTGGTTTCCCCCATTGCTTCTGCCAAATCTACTGCCCTGGGTGATGTACAGCCTACAGGAGGAACTCTTGCCTAAAGGATTTTGGTTCTAAAATAGTCCAAAATATAGCAACCAAGTGTAACAAAACCAATACTCATTTCCATCTTCTCTTTCCATGATTAGTAGAAGTTCCAGGGAATTTTTGGAGGGCTAAATCATTTGCCTCTGCACCCAGATTGCAGGGCAGAAGCACTCATCACAGCTTCTGCAGCCATCAATCCTGGTTATCCAGATTGCGGGGCTGGTTAGAGAGTACTGAGATACTCTGGTTTCTTATGCTCGCATTTCCTTCCTAAGGAGTTGAGACATGTCTGGGGCACTCACTCATATGCAGAGGCTGCAGAGTTTATACTAAATGTAAGTCCTACTCATAGGTCAGAAAAAATGCACTATTTCATGATTATCATAGAAAATATTGATAGTTATGAAGTAAAAACCAAAAAGATATTAACATAATATATTAATAAAGCAGTTCTAGCATAAATAATAAAATAAAAGAAGTTGTAGCACTGTGTGTAGAAGCTGAGTGAGCATCATTCAAAAAATCCTCTTCAAGTGTCATTAAAAATGAGAGCACAACACCTGGTCCTTTAAGAGAAATCTGAAATATCAGATACAGGAAGTATAAATGCCAAAATATTGAGAAAATGGTTTAAGAAGTCCAAATCCAGGCATTCTGAAAGATAGAAAATACCTCCATGATGACTGAAGCAATGTTTTCATATCTGAGTTTTGTACTATATTGCATGGGCCTCTGCTTTCAGAAACTATTAAAGAATTAGATCTCAAATGAAGATACTGAGAAGAGGAAGGGAAATGTTACATTTATTTTTAATAACTTATTTAAAGACTTGTTGGAACTCCATATAAATAGAAGGTGAGAAAAAGGGCTCATGAGGCAGAGTCGGAGGATGTCACGGTCTTACTGCCCAGACAAAGTAACTTGTGCTGGATGTAGGGAAGACAAGTTGTTTTCATTTCTATAGTATATGTGAATCTTATCAATGCCAGCATAATTTTTATCCACTCACATAGAAAATATAAGACACTCTATTTGCAGTCAATAGTGTTTTTAAAAACAAATCTACTGACCCATCACTGCTTATAAGTTTGCTATATGAAGTAGACTTGTGTTGCATAATTGTGTTCTCATATGATTGCTTTTTTGCATCAGATTGCTACCGTCTTTATTCTGTGCCTTTGTTTACAATGACAATTGGGTTCCCTAGTTGGTTTAAAACTGTAGGGCAGCTGTTGTAAGAATAGCCCACAACAACCTATAATTATTTTTAGACAGCTTCTTATTTTTGTCCTTTAAAATTGTTATATTTACTTATTACAAATTCTGAATGAGGATGGTGCTTCTTGCAAAGCCCACACACAGATCCAATTTCTTCTACAAGGTGTAGTATACCTATGTGCTCAAAGCTAAATACAAGTTCCGTGTTGAAATCTGACCCTAAGTTAACATGAAAATTAGAAAAGCAAAGACAAGCCTAAGAAAAGAAGGATAAGAGGTGGTCAAAGAAAGAATAAAGTTGGGATTGCTCACAGATAAAATGGAATAAAATTTCCCCAGCCACCGTAATAGGTGTTAAATTGTTGATGACTTCTACACTATGTCTCTCAAAGATGGACTTTTTCAGCCCATTTTGGTTATATCTTACATTTTAATCTAGCATTGAATTATATTGCAGTCATCTTAATTTTGCAAGATCATTTTCCAGTTATCCATGAAAATGTGACTTTGTCAGAGGTTTTTTCCATAAATACAAAACGGGGAACATGCACATAGCCTTGCAGTAGAGCTGGAAACAGAGAGGAGGACAAGTGAGCTTTGAAGCAGATCAGGAAGTTTTTGAGCTACATTATTTTAAAGGTCCTTTCCATCCACAAAAGGATGCTGTCTAGCTGAGCAATACAGGATGGCTGAAGGTATTATTCTATGGTGAGAAGGAAGAATTGAGGGATAAGGAATGAAAACACATTTCTTTAGATCTCTCCTGGGCTTCACACCTTCTGAGCTAGTTAGAAGTGATGAAATTCAGTCCAGTGTTCCCTTGCCCTTGCATGCTGGAAGAGTGATCCCACAGCCGCTTTAGTTCATGTGCTTAGTAGCTGAGCTACTTACTGTTCTTGGGACAAAACCACAGCTTGGGCATGTGAAGTGAGACAGCCTTGGAACTCTGCAGTATGGTTTTACGTGAGCATCCCAGTAGGTGTCATACAGTGGCATTCTACATGAAGCATTTGGTTTTCATTTTAATGTGTTGGTTAATGACTGTTTCAAAAATCTGTGCATGAACTGGGAGGAAGGGCATGAAGTTCTAAATGCAAGAAAAAGTGTAAAATTACATGGCACAAGCAAAAGACATTATAAAAGCCTCACACTGTTCTAAACAGTGAGTGTTTTTAGCCAATTCTTTTCCCCAAAACCTTCTAAAAGCACCCAGCTGTGAGTCCTTTTAATGAAAGTCTAAAGTCTAAATTTAAAATAAAGATGTTAAATTAATGTTTTGAAATCAACTTTAGAAAGATTACATAAGCACTGAGCAATACTGAAAACTCCTATTATGTGGGGCAGCTCAGTGAAATTACTGAACACCCCCCAAGACTTTTTGTTATTTATCGTTAATGTCTAACATCCTTTTGCTGACTCTTTCCACCTCTTTTCATTATCTAGTCTTTTCTGTACTTTGATCTAATTGAATTACTATTTACCTTGCTTTTGAAATTTGTGTTCATCATTTTTAAAGTCCCACAGGTATCTTAGGTATTACAGAGTACCTATTAATAATATTTTTGAAGGCCTGCAGTGGTACAATAGCAGATTTATGTGTTTAATATCTTATTGTTTCAAGACCTCAGATGGCCTTACTTAGAAGGTTTTTCCACAGTCACCAAACCACCAAGAGATTAGCCCCAAAACAGTTTTTGTGGGAAATCTGCATGAGGTGAGGAAAATTTATTAAGTGTGGAAGGTTGTTAAAGTGACTGCATAATTACCCATCAGGACGCCATATCAGGTTTGATCTGTTTATAAAAGCCATGCACTAAAAATAAGACTTGGCCAAGTTTCCTTGGCATTTCTCTGTAGTAATCCTAAAAGGTCACAGCTGTGGAAATGTGACTTCTCTGTTCCTAAACAATCTCATCTGCTCATAACAGTTTTAGTGATTTTTTAGTATTCTCAAAGCATATCAACTACCTCTTCAGATTGCAAAGATCATTCTGGAAAAAAACAATTCTCTGCACAGCGGACATTGCAAATGTCTTTGCTCTGTGTGAAAGGGGCTGACTTGGTGCTTGGGATTTAGACACCTTTAGGGTGTCTCAAGTCCTCCCATACTGGAGGAGGGAGCTCTTCCAGCCTGTTCATGGGGCCCTTTGAGCCAGTCTAATTTAAAGATGTGCTTTTGATGGACCCATAGGCCCAAAGCATTTTCTCATAGAGCACTGTGCAGACAGAAGCAGAGACTTGGAAGGGACAAGGTAGCCCACAGGCTGGGCTAATTTCCTGCAGGAAGCCTGCGACTCAGAACTGTCTGCAGGTCTTTTATCTGCTGCGCAAATCTGTGCAAGTTCCCTTTTTTTTTTTTTTTTTTCATATTTGCAAGTGCAGCTGACCTTTGAAGTAGCTACTGAGTCAATAGATGGCTCTAGATGTACTGAGAGGCTTTGTTCTTCCCCCCACTTAGTATAGCCAAAATTGAAACAGTGATCATTTGAATCATGCAAAGTGGTTTATAACAATATATATAATTAAAATTCAGTGTTAACATCTACACGTAATTAAAATCTTTCTATATAGCTATCTCCACCAATGATTAAATGAGATTCTCCTTAATCACCAGTGATAGAACCTGCGGCAATGGTGTCAAGCTGAGGCAGGGGAGGTTTAGGTTGGACATTAGGAAGAGGTTCTTCACTGAGAGGGTGGTTGCACACTGGAACAGGCTCCCCAGTGAAGTAGTCACTGCACCAAGCCTGTCTGAATTTAAGAGGCGTTTGGACTGTGCACTTGGTCACATGGTCTAAAATTTTGGGTAGACCTGTGCAGTGCCAGGAGTTGGACTCGATGATCCTTATGGGTCCCTTCCAACTCGGGATATTCTGTGATTCTGTGATTCTGTGATTCTGTGAGATACTGGAGTGCACATTTTAGTGTCGGGACCACAGTATTCATCTGTGTTCCAGGGCACTGTGTGTTTTTCTATCCATGCATGTGTAACGTATACATCAGGTCCATTTTGTACTTTTCCACCATAGTTTTAGGCTGTGATAAAAGGAATATAGTCCATACTCAAGTAAGCATTAATAAAAAGTTTCTACTTATGCATTTATTGATCATTTCATAACATTCTTACACGAGGGATAAAGACCAAAAATATTACTTCCTTTCTAATGATAGCCCTCCTTCCATTTTTTTCATACATCTTAAAGAAGCTGTTAAACAGTTTATGTTAACGTTTAAAGATACACCAACCATAACTCTTGATTGAAGAGCTAGTTAGAATGAAGGTGATGAAAAATGTTATGTTCTTACTTAACTCTGCCTATTTCAAGTAACAAACAAATACACGTAATCGGATTTTATTAGAGGGAGTGTCCCAAAGTAACTTGAAGTTTTTGTGAAATACTCCCCTGCTTTGTCACAGGCTGAGTAATAGCAGAGCATAATGCAATTTAAGAATGAATTCCTGAATCTCTTTCATATTTAATACATTCCAGTGCTTATCAGCTGCAAATAAGGAATAGTCAGAAAGCATATGGCATCTGTTGCGTGCCACATCGTGCATTCCAGTACCAGGAAAATTACAAAACTAAGGGAGGAGCCTGGGTATGAAAACCTTTTTTTGCACCTATAGCAGATGGTCAGATTTCTAATTTAAAATTTTCTTGGAGGTTTGGCATACTGCCATCTGCCTCCACAGCTACAACATTGCCATAACTCTGTCGCCTCTCTTAGAAAATATTTCTTGAGAGTAAATTTAATGCTTAGTGAAGTGTTGAATTTACAGCTGCTGGGAGCAGAATATAGTATGTAAGAGGTGGCCAGGAGGCCCTGCTGATTTCCCTCACCTGGTTACAAGTAAGGTTGTGTTTATATGAAACTGTTGTTTTGGGAGTTGCAGGGAAGATATTTCCAGTTATTTGTTTTCACAGGCCCTTCAGTAATCCTGTGTACAAAGAATCAATCAGCAGCATCAATAGAATTCTTGCTAAAAGAGCTTGACTGAGATTATTCAAAAAGTCCTTAATCATTATCATTGCAAGAAGACTGTTTTCTGTAAGTTTTTTCTTTGTCCCAGCTCTGTCAGTCTCTATTAACATTGAAAATACTAGTGCAGACAGGTGGTTGTAATGTTAAATGCATTGCCACATAAGGTGTTACCTCTGTCTGGAAATCTATCTGCTTAGATATTAAATTGGAGATGGTGGCCCATCTCTGCAGAGCTGCATAAATTGTTTTCAGAAATAACATCGAGTAGGTCCTTGTTACATGGGAAATACTTCACTGATTTTCACTAGTGAAGGCAAGTTAGACTCCTCCATATAGAAGAGGGTTTCAGTCATTGCTAACTTGAATTAGGTTTGAAATTTTGTCCTGGGGTGAAGATCTTCCTGTCCTGTGACCACAACCTCAATTGCTGTTTAATCTTTATTCCCTGTGTTTGCAACAGCTTGGATGTTATGCGTTTCTTTCAGAAATTCATGTGTAAGTTTGGCTGGCTCCTCCATTTTTCTAAACCCAGAAATAAGATTTATTACAGGTTTAAAGTCTTGTGACGCTTTCAAAAACTTTGTTACACTTGTCACCTTGAGAAGACAGGTAACTTGCTAGTGTTTTTGGAAAGTGTCATTTGGATACTCCAGGTCCGGCAGCTTTCTCCATGTGTTCATTCAGCCTTGAGCGACACCAAGAACGGAGGCTTGCAGAAGTGGTCTCTCATAAGAGAGTTACCTGAGGCATGGAACCCTTCCTGGAAAGCTCAGGTGACTGGAAGAGAGAGAGAGAAAGAGAGAGGAGATGAGGTGTCATCAGAAAGCTGATGCTGCGTGCATGGGAGCTAGGACTTTTTTCACAAAAAAAAACTGCACGGGCAAAAGCTGTTCCCTTTCTGTTATTATGCTTGGTTTGAGCCCAACTTATCGTCCTCTTTTTGGTCTTCTTTTCTTCTCTGTCTCACTCTCCTTAGGGCAAAACACACCCCAAAAGTGCGTTCAGAGTCCCCCACCTTCCCATACATTGTTGTTCAAGAACCAGCCCCACACACTGTGTGTTTCTGAATAAACAAGCGTTTTTCCTAGCAGGAGCATGAAACACATTTCTGGTGTGCATAGTGCTTTCTGCATTAAGCTCTATCACAGCTGCACAGTTGGACTTCTGAGCAGTGATTATCAGCTATTTGAGTACAGCAAATGAGTCGTACAAGCTGCATTAAAACATCAACATAACTCTTTAGTTTGCATTAGTAGCCTTAGAGAGTTAACGTTCCTTTTACTCCCTAAGTCTTTTGTGGCTGCTCCATTTTTGGTGACCATCATAATTTTCTAGGTGTAGTATTGAAGGTGTTTCTATTAAAGGGAAGGTGATCAAACTGAGCAAAGATAACCTGGCAGCAAAGCAATTGGACGAGTTTGATGCGGCATCCTGCCTTCGCCTTCTGTTGTAATCTTTGATAAAACATTTTGTCTCTCTATACCTTTCTTCCTCCTCCAGTGAAATGGGCACGATAATACCTGATTTTTATCACAGTTTGTATGACTTCTCTGCTTATGCTGTAAGTCATGGACTGGCTGTTATCTATGCCTTTCAGAAGGGGGATCAGATCTGCGCTGCAGCCGCTAGGTATTACAATATTTCACATAGTGTTAATGATAGTGACTGGAAGTAATGAGTAATGTTTAAAATTTAAGCTATTTAGAGGCCGTGTTTTAGATTTCTGCAATCAAGTCATCTTGCAGACAGCAGCATTTTACCCTTAGACAGTAAATAATTAAGGGTAGATTAATACACTGTCTGACAACTCTTTTTCAGATATTTTCTGCCACTTTTAAAGGAAGGCTTCAAATATGAGGAACAAATGGTGACTTAAAATACTTCTCTGGACTGTAATTCTACACTAGTAGACCAAAGCCCTTGTCAAGTTAATTATTATTTGCATAAAAATTAGGTCCTCAAAGAATTGCTTGTGTCCTTGATCCTACAAGCACTTAAAGGCATTCTTAATCTTGCACATCATCAGTTCCATTTGGTTTATTTAGATCACACATATGCTCAGGGTTAAGTCTCTGTCCAGGCATTTATAGGACTGGAGCCTCAGATTATGTGTAAGTGCAAAATCTCATTTCAAATAGGGTTGTTACCCATCCAAACCTACATTGCAGATAATAGTATTTTCTAGAAAATTGACCAAAAGCCTCCTCTTTTTTCTTTTTTTTTTATATATCTGAGAAATGAAAGGACTTAGCATTCCATATAGTTTTCTTTCTTCTGTCTTTCTAAGCCCAAAGGAAAAATATTTGGAATAATGGGCAAGTGGAAGGGGAGGAGAGTAGCATAAAAGCCAATACTGTATGCTGAAAATATTATTACTGAAAAGATTTGGTTTGGAATGCATGTATATATTTATTTTGCATTTTTAATTTTTTTCCATTTTTTCCCCATGACACATACCATTTTTTGCAGTCATTTATAATCTGTGTAATATGTAAAGTCTGTGTAATAATCTGATTGATGCTGTATAATCTATCTCAGTCCTGTGTATTGGTTTATCTTCAAAGATCCATGAAAAAGTGTTGGTTTTCTCTAGTGTTTTTCATTATCCTTGGAAAATTACGTATTAAAAAGAAAAAATTAATTTAAAAAAAAAAAGCTTTTTATTTCCCAGCCCCCCAGATGTCTTTAAAATAAAGTAAAACAAACAGACAGGGCCCAAGCAACTTCTGTAATTTTCATTAGAGGAAAGTGTAAATCCACAGGCAGAGCCTGAATTTCTAAAAGCACCCTTCGTTGTTCCAGAAAGGTTCATGCTTTCATTTTATGCATAATTTGTTACCCAGACGTCAAAGAGGTGAAACGATAGATACCCTTTTCTGAGGCTGCTGGAGGACACATCTTGACCCTGGGGTGGCATTACTGGGTTCTGATGGCTTCTTTAAGATATTACTAGCTTTTTGTGCTCTGAAGTGGGGTTGGAAACCACTCCAGCTTCACGTTGGGACTTCCAGAACACTGAAGTCAAGCCTGTGTCGATGTGACCTCGAAAGCAAAGAAAACATACGGGCTTGGTGGTAAATGGACACAATTCTGATGTGCTCAAGCTTCCACTGACTTCAGCTCTTGTTTCAGCAACAACATATCATGCTCAGGCACTTTAACTGCTTCCCTTACTCTTGCTCACAGAGGTGAGTGCTGCTTTTTCTGGCACAGCAGCACAGAGCTCTGAAGGCAGTGACTGGGGAGGAGGGAGGACAGAAACCCTTATAGAAAGGCTATGTGCTCATTGCATCGCAGAGCTGTTCACATTATGGCTTGTTTCTCTTCTGCTGCAGAAGAAATTGAAGTGAGGAACAAACAACAGAAGGAGCTGGGCTTTTAGCTCCGTGGCTAGGTAGATCCATTAGCCATCCATCCCCTACCTGTAAACAAATTCAGTAATCCTGGAGGCTTGACAAGACGTGACACCTCTAATCCAGATCTTAATGTGGCAAGCTGGTCCTCAGACTAAAGCAAAACCAACAAGCAAGTTTTGTGCCACAAATGGGATTAGAATTTGATCAACGTTATTTTGCAATTTAGAATCAACTCGAGTTATGTATATCACCTACAGATCAAAGAAGAAATTCTCTGTAATGCTCGTGGAGGCTAATTAATTGCTTCAGTATTGATTTTAACACCGTTTTACTTTGCTTAGGCCTTCAAGTTTTTCAGGAGTGATACTACTCTGGGTATAAATGAGAGCTCTGTTGTTTGGGAGTGTTCAAATAGCTTGCCATTGCTCTGTAGGCTTAGGAAAATAACTGTCCTTAATGAACACAACTAAAATGTTCACCTTGATTTGTAATTAGGCGTAAAAAGGTTTCTTCAGGAGGAAGACTGAGTAGCCAAAGCTATAACTTCCTTAGGAGCAGTATACTTGCCTGCTTGGTTCTTACACTGGGAATGGTGCTAGAAAGCAGGTGAAGAACCCTGGTTTGAGGGTTGGGGGAGAGATGTAGCATACATTTAGCAAGAAGCTTGGAAATGTGTTAGATATTTGACCATCTACTGTTCAGACTGAGAGACAGAGAGCAAGCAGGCGTTAAGAGAACAGGGACAAATAACATTTTCCCACTGGCTGTACATGCACATGCTGCACAACTGCCAGGAATTAAAAGTAAAATTTATGCAAATGAAAAATTTCATAGGAGTCCCACTAGTTGAAAAGAGCTGTTGAAGTGTAAAAGCACTATTTTTAAAATTATCCTACGAGACTGCATCCATTTGTACCGGCAGTAGCGTTCAGCAACACATCAGTTATCCCGTATATTTCCTTGGTAATCCAAGTGCAACTCTTTCTGGCTGCAGAATGTTGCTTTTCAGATCTTAAAAGTAAGCTGAAAAGTCGTATTTGACATGGGACAGAGCTGTGGCAGGGAACACATTCCTTTAACTAGAGACTGGCCACATTCCTAAAGTTGGGGAGATATATTTTGTGAGGATATCTTGCAATTTTGGAAAACAAAGACAGAAGTAGTACTAATATGGACCTTCAGCCCCCATGGAAATTAATTTTACAACTTCCTTAAGTTGAGGTATTCCTGATTTTACCATCACCTGTGCGTTGTGTAATGTCTCTGAGCAGCCCTAAAAAGCCCAGGTGTTTGGAAGTGTTTACATCATCCAAATTTAATTTTCAAGTCACAATATACAATGACCATAATAGCACCATGAGTGGAAAACAGTTAGCGACCGCTTGTTTTGTATGTGTTTATGGTTTGATCACATGAGCCTTGTCGCAGTGTACATTCCCTCAGCTCCTCCAATTGGCATGAATTTGGACCCCTCTTCTCTAAACAGCCATTGATTTTTCATAAACCTATAGGAAAGTCATCATGTCAGGCCTCTACCACTGTCAGATTTGGCCAAAATTGCCCAGTGAATGCTAAAGTTGTTGGAAGAAACCAACAGAACCACCTTTGGAGAGTCACTGCTCTTCACAGCCTTCATTTCCTTAGAAACTACCCTAAAGATTGATAGTACATGTTGTAGTCAATTTTGCTGTAAATATGCTATATGAGCATGGTTTTTTTTCTAATATTTTAATTTTATGTAAAAATATGCAATGGCATGCTAACTTCTTTGTAACAGCCCTGTATAATCCCATTCAATACCTTTTTGTAGTAAAACAGATTCTGCTCTGCAGACAAGTTTGGAAGGCAGTGTCCTGGATGGTTGCTAGCAGAAAAACATGCCAGATCTGTGCCCTGGTGGCCAGACTGCTGTACCACCTAACCTTGATACCAGCAAAAGTGTCTCTGAGAGAGAAAAACATTTCAAGTTCTCACTGCATCTTTGGCTGTCTCCAAGCAGTTGCTAGTCGATTTGTACCATTTGCTGAAATATTCACCTCCAGATTATACATAATTTCTGAAATATTGTCAAAGCTTTTAATATAACAAAAAAGTGCCTCGACTTTCTCCACAGATACATTTTTTTCTTTGTATGATAGAAGCAGAAATGCACCATGGGCTGAATCCAATATTTTGACAGAACTGTCATCCAAACACTCATCACTCTGGCACTTTCCTCACTTTTTTTACACTGAATAGAGTTAGTCTGAGGCATACTGGTAATGTGAATAATTGCAGTGTGGGAGACTCTCAGGTTCAAAGCCAATCTTGTTACCTTGCTGTGTGAGTGCTAGTTGTTAAAATTTGCTCTGGTTTCCTATTGTGTGCAAGAATACTAATTACTTTAGCAGCAAGTATGCATTCTGTTTTTCTGTGTTTTAAAAGGAGATTATTGTGGCTAGAAATTTAAAAGTATAGTCATCCTAGGTAAATTGGACGGCACTTAAGCAATCAAATGTTAATGCAGTCTTGTAAAAGTAGTTTTAGGGAAATATTTCAAGCTTTATTTGCTCAGTTAGCATCTCAAGAGCCAAAGTACAGCTTTTTTTTCTGCACAATTGAGTCTTAAATATTGCATCAAGACACAACAAAACAGGTTTTACTAGTCCTATAATACTGCTTAAGGTTGTTTTGAAAGCAGCACATTTGCTATCAGCCACCTAAAGCATCCATTAATTGACCAATTAAAAGAAATGTTTGGGAGCATCTTAATTCCATTAGACTACAGTGGTTGACTTTTTTAAAGGTAAATTCATTTTAACAGTTTTGTTTCTTTTTTCCACATAATCTCTAGTCTGTTCCGATGAATTGTTTTCTTCTAATGGAACTGTGAAAGAATGCTACTGTGTCACAGAAAAGGCATTTAAAATGAATTTTAAGGCTTTCAGTTGCATTTGTTTTAGATTGTTTTAGACAGCGTTACATATTTTCACTTTATTCGTTCTCTTCTCTGACTGCATTTTTTTAAACAACTCTTTCCCTCATTCTTTCTTTCCACTCACCACACTCTCCACCTTCTTAATTTCTTATAAGTTGTTTCTTGCTTAAACTTGACACCTCAAATCAGCAACAACAGTTATCTTCAAAGGGGATGTACAGTGTCTGAGTGGTATCCTCCTTATCCCCGAATCATTTCCCAGTAGAGTTTATCCCATTTTCTGTTTTCTTTTTTTCCCTGAAAAAATATACTTTTTCATATGAACAAAATAGTGTGGTCCATTGTATCTTGCTTTGACGTATCTGCCACAAGCATGTATTATTTATTTGGACAAGTAATTACTAAGTTAGTCTGAAAGGCCTGACTGCTCCCTTTGACTGCTCCCCATAACCTCAGACCATTTCTGAGAAGAGAGTCAACAGATATAAACTCTAGTATGCAAATTGTCATGATTTTTGTAATCCACAATTGCTGAAACAGATGTTGGACAGCAAAAAAACAGGCTTCCTAGAGAGGAGGTTGATGCCCCATGCCTGTCAGTGTTCAAGAAGCATTTGGATAATGCCCTCATTAATGTGCTTTAACTTTTGGTTAGCCCTGAAGTGGTCAGCCAGTTGGACTAGATGATCTTTTAAGGTCCCTTCCAACTGAACTATTCTATCCTATCCTATCCTATCCTATCCTATCCTATCCTATTCTAAAATGATACGGGTAACCTAATGCAGAGACCATTTATCAATTACTAAATAAGGGACAGGTAGCAGTGGCCATTCACTCACTGTCTTTTAGGATGAATTGTGTCTCAGTGAAGCACTTTATGAACATGAAGTGAAGAAAGAACAGGAGTAAATACTAGATGTTTTCTTAAAATGGCATCAGTGGCAGGTGTCAAAGAAACTGAAGCAAAGCCTGGGGGCTTCCTTTCCACGGAACTGTTTGCGTACACGTACATGTCTGAGCAGTGTGTGCCGACTTGTTTTAAAATAAACCACCTTCACCACACAGGCATGAAGTAGGTGGAACAACACTTCACCTTCAGTATTTGGCATACGTTCAGTGAGTTTGGCTCCTAGTTTTGCTTTTTGCTACAGAAACAGAGCACAGGAGTTGTGGAAAGTGATGTCAGGGAAGTGGTGGTGAATGTGGCACACTGGAGCTGGCAGGAGAGAAAAAAATCCTATGGTGTCCACCACGCAAAGAACCTTTGCTTGCTGTCTCTTGCAAAAAGCTAAGACAAGAGTGTGTGTGTGTCCCTGTTTCACATGTCTACTGTACTAATTAGATCTCCAGCATATGGTCTCACTATCCTAAAAGAAACCAGAAAGTCTCCAGGAAAAAAAAAGCTATTCTTAGTTAATCACACTGTTCCAGTAACAGAATGCCAATAAAAGCAACATTGCTTTTCAAACTCTACTAGGGCTTGGTACTTGCTTCTTCAGTGGCTCTGCAAATGGGCACACGTGCTTCAGAGATGTTTTTCCCCTTAAACTTCCAATTTCAACCTGCAAAGCAGAAACATGTTGTTTCTTGAATGGTTCTCTGATGTTTTGAAGGGGCCATACAAAGTGTAGTGGATGACCTGTAAGGAAAGATTGGCTAATGGGTGGAAGTGGTGTAGTAGGTGCTGTAGGAACCAGTGGGGAGCTGAAGACCTGCAATGAAATAAATAGAAACAAGTTCTGTTGTACATGGCTACAACTTGCATTTATCAGTAAGGTTAGAACCCAGTGGCTAAAATGGGTCATAATGTACACTGCCTGCATGGGACTGGTGGGATCTGCAGGACAGCAGTGCTGTTTTGTTCTGAGCTGGCAGCTGGAGGCAAGCAGAGATATCCCAGGGGCATCCAAAATATTTCCTAGAGAATCTTTTTTTTCTTTTTTTTTTTTTCAGTAATTTTATTTACACAGATTCACAGATTCACAGAATTGTAGGCGTTGGAAGGGACCTCCAGAGATCATCAGGTCCAACCCCCCTGCCACAGCAGGTTCCCTAGAGCAGGCTGCACAGGTAGGCGTCTAGACGGGTCTTGAATATCTCCAGAGAAGGAGACTCCACAACCTCCCTGGGCAGCCTGTTCCAGTGCTCCGTCACCCTCACCGTGAAGAAGTTCCTTCGCATGTTGGTGCGGAACTTCCTGTGCTCCATTTTGTGGCCATTGCCCCTTGTCCTGTCCCCACAGACCATTGAAAAGAGGCTGGCCATATCCCTGTGTCCCCCACACTGCAGGTATTTATATACATTGATAAGGTCCCCTCTCAGTCTTCTTTTCTCAAGGCTGAACAGACCCAGGTCTCTCAGCCTGTCCTCATAGGAGAGATGCTCCAGGCCC
>VXAA01004887.1:0-42083 GCA_013399115.1 Anseranas semipalmata | reverse complement strand
TTAAACCTCATCTGGTTTCTTCCTGCCCAGCTCTCCAGCCTGTCCAGGTCTTGCTGAATGGCAGCACAGCCTTCTGGCGTGTCGGCCACTCCTCCCAGCTTTGTATCATCGGCGCACTTGCTGAGGGTGGACACTATCCCCTCATCATTTACCTGATTTGTCACTCAAAGCCCCCCTTGTGGTTTAAGTGGGCAGGCTGTGCTTGGCAGCAACTGAGGCACAGGCCCATCTCTGAGTGTGGAGCAAAAGGTGTGACTGGCAGGTGAAGCTTTATTCGAGTTAGCTTTAAGACCCAAGTTATTACTGTACTTGTCACATTAACAGCTCAGCTTCATAATCCTTAAGGGGAAGGTTTCTTTTTTTTTTTTTTTTTTTTCCCCATTAAGTTCTCTAATCATTCTGAAATAGTTTGCCAAAAGCAGAACAATCACCAGCCAGAGAAGCCAGACCAGAGTCTTAAGGCTGATTCCTAAAATCGAATAAGTAATAAGTTTTCTGCTGTTCAGATTTTGACTCTCTTCTGTGGTGCTGAGAGCTCATCCAGCCATAATACAACTATCTTCAGCATACTTTGCAGGCTCGAGCATACCCTCACACAACATAATTTCTTCTCTGACCGCTCCTTCCGAGGTGAATGTTGACCCACTCCAGCTGTTCTTACAATCTGGGGAGTTCTTCTAACCTGTAGAGGAACAGACCCTTTCTGAACTTTCTCAGCTCTACCTATGTGTGTCTGTATATGACCTCCACGTGAGGCTGTCTGTCCTAATTTAAAGCTTAGCTTCACAAAGAACAAACTGTCAGAAGAGCAGCATTGAGGTGCCACCCCACACTATCTTGCCTTTTCCCTCTGGTAAGAACAGTGCGAGTTGCTCCCCCTCTTGTACCAAACCCATAGGTCCAGAGGAAAAGGCGGGGGGTCCCAGCACCTCACCTGGTTGGGATCTTATCCATAGGGAACAGAAAGCAAAGGCAGATGGGCAGAGAGAGCATTTCACTGGCACAGTTGAAATATTCAAGAGGGCTGAAGCTGGTGGCACTGCCAGTAAACCCACCCACCCATTTTCATGTGGGAAAGGTGTTTTTTGTTTCTTCGTATCTGTTCACCATTGCTATGTGCAACTGCCAACACCAGGAGACCCACGAGTTTTGAAAAAATGAATTGCTTATGGAGTTACTGGATTTACCCATCCTAGATTTTATTTTATTCTCTAGGTATCCAGATGGAAGCAACATGTGTGGTGTTGCATTTCATATTTGGGTTCAGAATTTCGACATGTAGTTTAGCTTGTTATTAGAGGTTCGTGAGCAGTGCATTTTGAGGTCACAGACAAAAAAGCCAATCTCCAGCTACTTGTATTGAGCTGTATTTTGAACTCTGAAAGGAGTCAAAATGGAGAAGGCTTTACTTATTTTTATTAATCTGACAGATTATCACAAGGTGAATTTCTCTTGAAAAAGGAAAAAAAAAAGAAAAAAAGCAAAAAGACCTTGATATGATGCAGCCAAATTCCTGCAAGCTGCTCCGTGCAGGTCACTCCTTACCCCACCAGGAAGTGTGCTGGTTGAACAGATACCAGCAAGTCACTTGTAAGACTGCACTTCAGGTCTTTGGAGATTAATTTTATCTTAAATTTGGAAGCTTGGCTTAATTGCACTAATTATATTTTCTCCTGGGAGCTGATGGATTACTACTTACTATCTTTCCCCTGTATGTAATGAATCATACTGAGGCTTTCTCTTATTTATACCTGCTAAAAGTCTAGGAAATGAGTTGTGATAGGCATTAAGGAAACATATAAGAAATTATCCTAAACCATTTGCTGCATGTTCTTTCTCCATTTATAGATCTGTCCTCACATATGATGATAATGATTCCATTCTTCTGGAAATAATCATAGAAACTCCATTTTAATTCTTTCTCTATGGGGATTCCATTCAAGAGAGAGCATATTTCAGACATGCAAGACATCTACTGCTCCTCTTCTCATCACTCTATTAACATCCATTCTCATTTACTCATTTTTGAACAAAATGCTATGGATGTGGAAGTCATTATGGCTACCACACTTCTCAGTACTCGCAATTTCATCGAATATAATCATATGCATGTCAGAGCTTTGATTTTACTGCTGCTTGAATTTGCTACTGAATGGAAGCAGGAATCAGATGACATCCTATCATAGAATAAAGTTCATCTGTCACATTCAAGTGCCAGCTATCAGGGTATCTTGTCTTTCATACAGTTTTGGAAAATCACTTTGGCTCCAAGTCCCTGAGTGACCTTCCCTGTTAGGCCCTTATCACTTATGCAAAACACCTTGTAATCAGTATTTATGATTTATATGGAAAGAAAGACAGTCCACTCTGAAAATTAAGTAACAGTGCTATAACTGTGTTGTTCCTGTCATCTTAAGTCCTCCCGCAGTTTTTTTTAAAAAAATGAAGTCTTTGTTTCTTGTGGGGAGGGGGACTCACAAGGGCTGGTTCCTCACCCACATCTTCCCATCTCCTGTTCTAGTTTTGTCTGAAGTCTTTCCCTTTCTCACTGGCTTTTGCAGTGGGAGCAATAGCTGAGTAGGAACAAGTGCATCTCTGGTTCAGCCTTGAGGCTGAACTGCCAGCTGGGGACTGTGTCTAACTCACCCTACCTCTCTCCCCTCCCAGAAAGTGACGTCCTTTGCCCATGGAGAAGGGGATCCTTTCTGCAGCCAGCGGGTGGGTGCTGGGTGAGGGGTGGACATGTGGCCCTCTTTGTCCAACAAAGGGCCATGAAAATGATGGAGGGACAAGAACACCTCTCCTGTGAGGAGAGGCTGAGAGAGCTGGGAGTGTTCAGTCTAGAGAGAAGGCTTGGGGGGATCTCATCAATGCGTATAAACACCTGAAGGGAGTGTGCAAAGGGGATGGAGCCAGGCTCTTTTCAATGGTGCCCAGAGCCAGGACAAGAGGCAGTGGGCACAAACTGGAGCACAGGAGGCTCCCTCTGAACATCAGGGAGTACTTCTGTACTGACCAGGTGATGGAGCACAGGTTGTCCACAGAGGTTGTGGGGTCTCCTTCTTGGAGATATTCAGAAGCTGCCTGGACGTGGTCCTGGGCAGCCTGCTCTGGGTGTCCCTGCTTGAGCAGGGGTTGGACCAGATGGCCTCCAGAGGTGCCTTCCAGCCTCAGCCATACCGTGATTCTGTGATTTACACTGGGAGAATACAGAGGTTAGGGAAAGTCTGCAGTAAATTCCTTGGGCAGGTGGAAATTGCCAGGGGGAAAGACGCTCAGGATTTTGAGTATGAGTTGCAGCTGCCAAAGGGTGATATGGGGTGTTGGAGAGTGCATAGCACCAGAGTACAGTGAGCTTATTTAAAGAGGGAGGGGTTGAGGATGTCCCCCATCTCTTCAGGGTCCTGAGCTCCTGAGAAGAGGATTTTGAAAGCTGTTAGCACTGTAATTTCTCAGTCTGTTTACTCACTTTTATAAATTAACATTCTCTGAAATGCAGTTTCACCAAAAGGTGGATTTTTCTTTCAGATATGACAATCATTTCCTCTTAATTAATCTTGATAGTTTGTTCATCTTCACGGAGCAGATCTTCACAAGGAGAAAGAAATGTACATTTCCTTCAGGAGCAAATTATGAACACACTAAATTGAAAAGCTGCAATGTTCTGTCACATTAACTCGGGTCCTACAACATAGCAATCACACTTGATAAATGGCAACATTAAGAATAACATTAGAGAACACATGCACGTGGTTGTGATGGCAACCAGGATATCTAACTACCCAGTGTTACATGCATTGCCCTTCTCATTTATGTCTTTGGGAATGATGGACGTATGGGAAAAAAATCAGTATTTTTCCATTTTTTTGTCGCAGTTAACAAAACATGTGGATTATAACTGGACTTTCTGTTGAGCTGTACACCTGTAACTTTAGTGCTATGAAAAAATATGTCATTATGCTATGTTAAATATGGAAGTATATAACACATTGTAGCATAATTTAAGAGGTAAATTATTATATAATATATTATTTATTTATATACATTATGTGGGTGGTGTATAATGCTAATGCCCACAGGAGTAGTTCTAGGGGGTGTCTGTCAGTGCTATACCAAAGTGTTAACACTACTGTAAGCAGGAGGGTGACTTCCTATTTCAGTCTGCAAGTGGCAGTGAGAATTACTGTCTTCTGGTTTTGACCTACCTTTCCCCATTTCTGAATTGCTGGTATTCAGTGTTTTGTTTAAGCCAGCTGTTCTGATAGAGCTTGCTCATTAAAAGTCACAGGTATTATTTTAAAAAATACTGCTGTCAATGAATCTCTTAAGGGGTAGTGTTACCATAGAGTCCTGGAGGTTTCTGACTCGAGCCCAAGCACACTAGGTCCTTTTGAGGACTATCATTCTTTGCACTCTTAAACACCAGTAGTGCATTTTTCCAACGCCCATGGTGTTATTTTCACCTTTTCATTGCAATCAATAGCAATAACAGCACCGTTCCACTGAGCCTGCGAGGTCACATTTAGGCTAACGCTGACTGCTTCCATTATCTCCCCGGTACCTTCTACTGTTCTTTCTTCTATATATTGTTCAAATGAAATTTATATTTCAAAAGACAATATAAATTTCAGAAGAATACATGCCTAAAAACTTGACAGCATATAAGCAGCCATTGTGTTAGGACTACTACTTATGCAGTTGATGTACCAGCCTCTTGGTTTCCCCGTGCTCCTCAAGTCAGTTTGCTGGTCGTACCTCTGTTGCAGGCTCACTAGGGCAGGAACTGTATTTTTGTTCCATACTTTTATGTAGCAGCTCAGACAGAAGGGCTCTGGTTCATTACTCTGGCTCCTACAGTGCGAGCAAATTATAAGAGTTCAAACACGCTTCAGTTTATTTTTAGGCCGGAGGATAATGGTGTGGGTGAGCTGGAGACTGGAGAACAGGGCCGAGGCACTCTGCAGTGGTGGCCTTCGTTCTTCTTCAGGACCTCTGGGGGAAATCAGGCAAAAAGACATAGCAGGTGAGAAACGTGGGCTGTCACTCGTGTTAGGGTCCCAAATCTGGCTAGACCTCACTTCTCTGGAGGAAGGCTTTGTTCTGGGGGCAATCCTGTCAGGGAGGCCGCGCAACGTGATTTTGGCAGCGTAAACACACAGCCGCTGGGCAGCCCCTTGTGTGGTGAAGCAGAGCTTAGCCGCAGCTGCTGCCCGACGAGATGAAGCTGCCCCCAAATTACTCATGTTTCAATTTCTGTCTCCTTTCTCTACTCTTTTTCACAGAGTTAAATGTAAGAGAATCTGATGTAAGAGTGTGTGATGAATCGTCGTGTAAATATGGGGGAGTGTGTAAGGAAGAGGGCGATGGCCTAAAATGTGCCTGTCAGTTCCAGGTAAGGACTGCTCACTTTTCCATTTGTCTTTTCTTCCTGCTTTTCCAGGCATCTTGAAGTATTTATACAATCACTGCTTTAAAAAATTCACTCATCAAAAGGCACATATAGTCTAACCGGCTGCTCCTTCTCTAGCTTTTAATTACAGATATTGACAGAGCATGTGACTGAACTGGACAGGGCTGTGCTCAAATTCATGCTCAAATTCCATTTCCTTCTTTCAGTAGTCACAGGCTGTAGTACTTTTAATACCTGTGTGCTGAAAATAACATCAGCAACAACAATAATAAGAATAAAATTAAATTGTACCCAAACAGGAAGATCTACAAAAGTATAAAAATGTACTCTGGCACTGAGTCGGCAGTGAAAATCAGATAATAACAGGATCACCAGTGATCATAAAGTTTATTGAATAAGAATGAGTTTATTGAGTGAATTAGTCCCACTCGGGAAAACAAAAAAAATAGTAGTGAAATTTGATTAAAAGATCGTATGAACTTTTAAAAACTAGTAAATAACAAGTTCAATTTGCTTTATTGATCTTTGAGCCTTCAGTTTACACTTTTTTTAACTTTCATGGCAATCTCCCTCCCACCACCTCCAAAATTTTAGAGAAAAGAAAATAAGGAGATGCTTCGATTTTATAATTTATATCCAGGGCAAAAGTATCAAATATTAAGAGACTCCTGGTAAAACTGCAAGAGTTAGCATTGTTATCAACCCCAGAGTGGGCTATCCTTCAGTGTTTTAAAAATAATTTTGTGTTCTGTTTCCAATAAATAATAAATCAAGGGGAACCAGAATAGCAGCAGTGTGTATGTGATCTTACACTGGTTTTGGATGCTAGTGTTTCAGAGCTGGCTTTTGATGTGGTGTCTTTCAGGTGGGTACCTATGCTGAGGGCATCTTATTGCTTGCATTCCCTAAGAATAATGAGATCTGATTGACTTTTAAAGTGAGAAAAAATTCTTAGAAGAAGAGTTTTATTCATCAGCCTTCACTCTTGCTGTAACTTTTATTTATGAAAAACAATAAAATCAAAGCCTAGTAATGATTTTAAAAAGGGGAAAGAAATTCAACCCTAGGCTAAGCAAAGGTTTCGTTTACTTTCTGTAGGTGGTAAATTTTATGACTTCCTAATATCCAGGTCACGAGGACTAAAAAAGGAACTGGTTCATGTAAAAAGGTGATATTTTTTCTTGAGGAGCCCAGTTTTAAAACAAATGTTATTTCTAAGCTAATTATAAGTTTACTTGTACTTCTTGAAAAACTTATCCTGTACTTTAAGGAAAGAAGTCTAAGCATGAGGAGAAGGTGTAGTATTCTTCAGGCGTAGCAAGTTGAATTCTTCCTGTAACATTCAACCCTGATTATTCAGCAGAACCTAATATCCACCAAAATACCCAAGGCAACAAATAGCCAGCCCAAACTGTTAGGTTCTCTATGCGCAAAGCTATCTGAGAGCCAGCTAATTTTTTGCTAACATTGCAAGGCTTTGAAAAGGAATGAAATAAATTTGTATACAATGGTTCAATTAAACGCACGCTGAAAGGAAGAAGAGGGGATCTAATCCTGTTCTCCCTAAAGAGCATTTTCTGTTCCCCACAGCTGGAGAGAGCCTTTGGCTAAATGGACCACTGGTCTGGTTCAGTAAGGCATTTCTTACATTCTTAAAATTGCAGTTTTTAGAAAAACTGACTTTAGCAAGAGAGTTGCCTAATTAAAATAGTCTCAGGTCCAGTGCTGGTCGGACAAGGCTTCTCCTGTTGGAGGAGGACTGTCACCAGCTGTGGGGCTACATGCGTTGGCTCCCCTGGCTGCCCAACAGTGGGAAGTTGTGGAGAAGACGAGGCACTGCTATTAGACTTAGGCTTAGGCTGTCTTAACCTTAGATTGTCTTAACCTAAGTTGAAGGCTGGCACAAACTGTTCCTCAGATGCAAGAGAATGCGTAGAGACTTCAGTTCCTTTCCAGCTTCCCTGCTCCTTCTTTCTCCTCCTTATATATTGCCATTCCTGGCCTGGCAGCATTTCTTAATGGTTTGGTCTTCCAAAACTTTAAATGTTAACAAGTCATAGTTTTTCCTCCTAGGATCCCCTTTGGAAACAACCAGCTGCCAAATTTCAGCATTGTCATTGAAACACACGTCATCTCGTGGCAGCAAGAGCTCTGTAGGCTGTGACCTCTCTGAACACCTTGTAGGCTTTCTCTGTCTTGCCAAGTCATCTAGTGTAAAGTGAGATACTGAAGTTTGAATTCCCAGCAACAAATGTACAGATTAGACCTCAGGAGAGGTGCTGAAGGATTCAGTTGTGCTCTACTTGCGGTGACCTTAATGATACCCTGACTTTCAGCAGACCTAGTAGGAAAAATAATAACTCCCTTTTTATTATTGAGGTGGGAAACAACATGTTCACCAAACTTTTGAAAAGGTCTATTGCTGCAATTTGTATGACAGTTTACAAAGCTCAAGTTAAAAAATGATTAACACCCAGCAAATCTGTTCTGCACTGTGGATAGTGCAGGGCTCTTTCTGGGTCTCAATAAGAACAGCTCAACAACAAATGGTTTAATAGGACAACTGCTTTAATGAGACAGAACAAGAAAAGGAATATGGACAGCAAGTAAATCTTACATCTTAACATCTTACAAATCACTAAAGAGTTAGCAACCTGTAAAAAAAAAAGGAATCACTTTGCCTCTCATTTTCTATCCTCAGGACAGAAACCTGCAAATTTGACACAGTGATGTTAAGATTGAATAGCATCTTTAAGCTGTTGTCCTTTTGGAGCAGTTTAGCTTAACTAACATCGTTATTTCTGTGTGAACTGCCTGTCACTGGTTGAACTATATACATTTCATCTATTTAAGAAATTTGGTGGCTAGACTGTATCTTTGTTCACTGTTTCTTGTTGTTTGTATTTTTCCCGTGGAGTTTTAAAGATATAAAAGGTGTCTAGAATTACAGCAAGTGACTCTGAAGCCCCAGACAGGGCAAAGTGTCTTTTTCCAGGCAGTGAAGTGGGGTTTGGATGCCCAGCTCCGCAGGGAGTGATGTAGTGCCTGCAGGCATTGGCAGAGCAGCTGTTTCAGTCTGTTTCCCAGCATTTTTATACACATTATACATACAAGAGGTATATAATCCATCTTTCTTAGAATGTAAGAAAATAGTAAAGTACAGGCTGCTCCCGCAAAGCCATTCCGAATGATAAATTTTCCTTTCTTCCTCTGTTTTTATAAAGTTCACCAATGCTACTGACTTTGAGCTCAAAATTTTGCAGTACAGCAATACAAAGGCATTATTATAGTTGTTGACCGTGTATAACAGACTCATGATACTTATGAATTTAATGGCGATTATTTTCCATCTCCCTTGAAAGATTGTTCTGTGCCCATAAAGATGAGCAAAGTTCCCCTTAAGCCCTGTTCTCCTTTATCCCTTTTTCCAGTTTCATCAACCCGTGCCTAGTCATACATTCTTGTGTTATCTTAGAGGAGTTTTCTCCGTCCTCAGTGTCTTTATCTTTCAAATGCTTCTAGATGCCTGTCATATTCCCTCCAACCGTTACCAAGATCCACTATAGTTATTTAGTTATTTTAATCTTTCCTACTGAATTCATATGATCAGCCCATATGGAGCTGGACTATTATTTCAGTGATTGGGAAGGAATATATACAGTGATATAATCTTCCTTTAGTGAACAGAATTATAATTTACCACTAGCAACTTTATATTTACACAACTATCTTCCTATATATTAACATGCAAATGAGATTACTCATATGGATTTGTATGACTGAGTTACTTTGTACTTTCTTTTTCAGTGTCACACAAACTATATTCCTGTTTGTGGATCAAATGGAGACACTTACCAAAACGAATGCTTCCTCAGGAGAGCTGCTTGCAAGCATCAGAAAGAGATAACAGTGGTATCAAGAGGACCTTGTTATTCTGGTACGTAAAACATTCTGTGTCACTAATGAATGATGGTATATGGTTACCTGTTTAGTTTTTCCCTTAATTCTAGAGATTTTCATTTTCATGCTTTTTGCTGAGTGAAATGTGGAAACCACATGTCCTCTTTAACTATGAAATATAGTTATAGAGAAGAAAGCTGATATACCTTCTGATATGCTAACGGGTTAATAAATAAACACTAAAAGTAGAAGTACTTTATCTGAGAAAATAGTGTGTGAATGCTTCTGATGTATGTATAGCAGAGCCTTGATATTCATTGAAAAGGTTTACAACAAAATGGATCAGATTCCAGATTAGTCATGTCTTTAGAACTCATTTTTAAGATGTACAGAATTAGTGTGACATCCAGCAAGTGACTACCTGCATCCTGACTGCCACTGTACCTGTATCCAAGCCATCCTCTTTACTAATTTCACATTGCTCTTTACATTGAAGATATGTATAACTCTTACAAAATCATTGTACCTCACATTTCTAGTGGACTGGCCTTTTCTGTCTTTCCACACACTTAAAACACAGGTTTTCCACACACTTAAAATCCATGGGACAGGTTTTCACTGTGGACACAGAAACCTTAGGTACCAGAGGTCTTCTGAACCTCTGGATAGATTTCAAAGCTGGCGAGACCAGACAGATGGCTGGCTGTCCAGAATTAAATTAAATGACTCGGCAACATCAACAGCTGCATTCTTTGGTACATAAATAACACAGAACAAAAATAAACTTATGGGACATCCCTCATCTTTTGGTACACAATAGTTACTAGGTTACATCTACCTGGTAGCGCAAAGTGTGAATACAAATCCGGTGCACACTCCTACCTTGCTTTACGTTGGCAAGTCTAGTTATTGATGACAATTTAGAGGTAGCAGTCTTGAACTTGCTGATGGCTGCAACATCCTATCTGGAAACTAGGGAAGATATTTGGACAGTTTACCTAGGCCAAGTTCCTTGCTACTGTTCTGTTGCTGGTCTCAGAGCTAGTTTATTTAGATGCAGCATGGCTGTGTTTACATGAGCTGCTCTAATGCCTTCGACTACAGCATAGCCCTATACTAAGATGTGGTCTTGTTTACTAAGGTCCAAAACAATCTATAGGTTTGGTACTAGAACTAAAGGAAACCTGCATTTTGTGCCAAGCTGACCCATGTAATTCTGGCAGACTGCAGGCAGATGACTGAATCTCAACATCTTTCTCAATCTCCCACTGCTAAATTATCTCCAGGAGACACAGAAATAGGAAAAAAAATATCCACTATCATTCTGGAGCACTCATGTAGTTGATAACAACATCCAAGAAGTGCGTAGGTTTGAACTAAAGCTGAACTGTGTAACTTTTATTTTTTATTTCATGCCCAAATTATTTTAAGATACAGACCCAAAACATTAAAGTTTCTGTCTTTCACTGAAACAAAATACTAGGAGAATGTTTGTGGAACAGCAAAAAAAAAAGATTTTATTTTTCTATGTGTTCTACCCAACTAAGAAAGACATTATGAAAAGAAAAATTGATTCTTCTCAGCCTCAGGTTGCTGGCAGCTAATTACAATGTTACCCAGCTAGTCTGAGATTTTTTTTAACCTTCTTCTCCTTTTCCTTACATCCCACATCAAACCCAAGAAATGCAGCACGATTTTGAGCACTTAGCGTAATAGATCAAGACGTGCTGAGACACAATTGACTGGAAAGTACTGAAAACATTTCTGAAACTGAGGACGCCATTCAGGCTTTGTACTGCGCTCACACTGGCCCCGTGAGTGGAGCTCCAGCAGAAGGGTACTGGCTGCTCCAGGGGTGTCTGGCATGCTCTGATTGATCTGAGAATACGGGATCGTAAAAGCCATACTCTGGAACCTGCCCCTTCCCTACTGATGGTAATAGGTCATTCTGGAGTCAATGTATTTGTACTCTTGATCTGTAGCACACATATAAATATAAATATATGTATATATATATATATATGATCAAATGCCTAAATTAAAAAATCCAGTATGGGGTTGCATTTATTTTCACCTAGTGCCTTGGAATTTGCTGTGAAAATCCTTTTGTTCAGGGATGTCTTTGGGAGCCAAGCATAGATTCCCTGGTTTTCTATCAGAGCCTCAGTTTTCCAAAGCAAAGGCCTGTTTTACTGAGGAGGGACGTACACCCGACAAAAGGAAGGAATTCTCCCAGTGGCAGTGTAAGAACTACTTAATTTTTAAGAATGTGAGAACTCTGAACCTCATACAAGAAAGAAATACTTCCCATTTGCTAGGGATTGCTACCTTCTGAAGCTACAGCACTGGAACCGGCTACACTGAATGATTTAGTCAGATGTATTTCTTGACAGGTAATATTGTGATTAATTTTTTACAGTCATGGGTGATTTAGCAGCGTATTTATATATTTATTTCCTTTGTCCAAGTGCTGTCAGAGTTGCAAGATCCTAAAATAAGCAACATTAAAAAAAGCAGAGTAAGTCATAGGTGCTTTAGGAATGAATAAAATGCAAGTTCTGAAATTGAAAATGGAGTTTTAGGGAAATGTAAGAGAATGTATGACTGAAGCTTTGGGGGTTGCATATAGAGCTCTCAACATTTTCAAAGCCCATTTTTCTATGAAGGGATGCTGTTTTTTCCAAATATCTGGGTTTACAGAGGTGTTTATATGCCTAACTACCCCTGACAGAAGCTGTGGATGATGAGGGCCTGTGGGTTTCAGCCAATGCATGTAGCCTCATGTTGCAGAATACAGAGATTCTAGGAAAATGAGTGAAATGCAGCTTTACTGCTCTCTTTGCCTAATACCTTAATATACCTTAAAGCAGCCATTGATCAAATCAGGCTAAATAAAAGTCATGCAAACTAACCTGCATTCACAAAGAAGGCATCATCCAGCCCATGACTGGGTGGAGACAAGTAGAGCTGAGAAGCAAGGTCTTTGCCCATGAGACTCTCTGATGGCATTTCCGATCTTCCACCACTTTTCTTCTTGCTCCGTGGGCCTTCCCCCAGCTGGGGCTGGACAGCTGATCGTGGGAATCGTCATAGAAACACAGAATGGTTTGGGTTGGAAGGGACCTTAAAGACCATCCAGTTCCAACCCCCCTGCCATGGGCAGGGACACCTCCCACCAGACCACGTTGCCCAAAGCCCCATCCAGCCTGGCCTTGAACACCTCCAGGGATGGGGCATCCACAGCTTCTCNCGAGCTCCCTTTAAGTGCTGAAAGGCCACAGTGAGGTCTTCCCAGAGCCTTCTCTTCTCCAGGCTGAACATCCCCAGCTCTCTCAGCCTTTCTTCACAGGAGAGGTGCTCCAGCCCTCTGATCATCTTTGTGGCCCTCCTCTGGACCCGCTCTGACAGGTCCATGTCTTTCTTGTGCTGGGGGCCCCAGACCTGGATGCAGCACTCCAGGTGGGGCCTCACGAGGGCAGAGTAGAGGGGGACAACCACCTCCCAGTTATGTAGTGAGCTAGATCAGAGCACTAGCCCAGCTTTTTCCTTTTTTATTTTTTATTTTTTCATTTCTCACCCTTATCAGTTTCCTGTTTGCAGTTCAGCCCGCAAACAAATGCAGGGATGGGAACACCCAGCTGGGTGTGGGGAGGTGGCAATGCCTACACCAGGACTCCTGCCACACATACAGCACCAGCTGTCTAGCTGCTGACCTGAGGCCTTCATCAGTTCATAAAGAATAACATTAAACTGAAATTTGTTCGTATTATGCCACCTGAGAATCCTCCACCAGAGGTTATCGCGAACTGGCTTGCTAAAACAGAGTTAAGAAACCAGGGAGAGAGGCAGTCAGGGTGCTAGCAGCGCTGAGAAGGAGCATCACCTAGTCCTTTGATTTCTTCTGCCTCCTTCTGCTGGTGAATTTATTGCTTTTTCTTGGTTTAAAATAAATTAATTTAGTGAATAAGACCTGTATGATTCATTTCCAAGAATGTGTGCTCCTGTTAGCTCGCACACAGAGCCAGCATTTTGAGTGCTGCCAGATTTACATTATATTCATTATATTAAATGAAACCACACAATGATGTAGTAATTGACATATTGCACTTACAGATTCTCAGTTCTGTATGGATTTGGAAGGCACAGTCCATTGCTTTTTCTGTTGGGATTTCTAAAGTTAAAAAAAGAAGTGATTTGCAAAACCAGAAGCAGATACTGCAGCTCTGTTAGATTTAAGGAATGATTCTCTTAGGAGTGGCTTTAACTTAGCATTCTTCAGTCTGAAGTAATCAAACTCTTGCCCTGAATTTGAATGCACAGGTTTTTACAGTAAACATTTTTTTTTTTTTGTGGGAAGATTATGAAGAAGCATAATTACATGTACATGTTGTCCTGAAAAGAAATATAATAAGCTCAATTTAATACTTTTGAGGGAGATACAGAAGAAATTCAAGGCAATCCACGTCTAGATTAAGAAAGTGTGAAAATAACTCTTTATGCTCTCACAAGAAAGCTGTAACAAACCTGAAAACCTACTATAAAAACATGGATGCATTTTGCCAGCTGACCGAGACACGAGACACATAGTCCTAGATTCAGTGCAGCACAGGAGCTTTCCTGTCCAGCCTGCGAGGAGGATTGGTGACAGCACAGCATCGCCTGTCTGTCATTAGGAAGGAAATGTTTGGGGAGCAAAGAACAAAGCTTACACAGACATATCACATCAACGCATGCCAGAATTTAATATCCTGAACTTTTTCTGCATGGCACAATTAAGTAGGAGATGGCTACCAGGATCAAGTGATGGCAAACACTTTTCCCCTAAAAATGTCAAGTCAAATGAGCATCGCCTATGCACAGCCTGGCAAGGCACAGGTTAACAGCCCATCTCCAACAGCCAGGGGCCTTGCAGCTGCTGGCAATTAGGCTTGTCAGCACTCCTCCCCAAAAGCTCCTGCTGGCATATCAAAACCCAGGGTAATTGGTAGCAGCCCTGCTCCTGGAGGCTGGGAATCCTGTGGGATCAGGGCTGAGCTGCTGGGTGTGTGGGGCGGCTGGGCCGGCACGCTCCTCGGCAAGCGTCCCTGTGTGCTCGGCTAGCAGTGGGAAACCGGAGCTCGCTTTGCTCTGGGCTTCGCTCCGACTGGTGGCTCCAAACGGGCTGTGCCGATTTCAGATGTCTTCTGAAATGCTGGCCCTAGCTCCGCTGCCTGGGGGCTTCAGCGGTCCGCGCTGCTGCTGCAGGAGCGTCCCCTCTGCTTTGTGGATGGGGATGTTCTTCTCTTACTGCGCATTCATGATGATTTCACCTGCTTCTTGCCTAGAGGCACTCTTGTGTGCCCAGGGTTAAACTGCAGAAAGCTTGCCCTGTCCCACCGGGGAGAGTGCTGCTCGGCAGGTCTGTATCAGCCTGGAAAGCCAGGCTGCCTGCTGTCAGCTAACAGGGAGCTGTGACTCGAGAGAGCAGCTGCCCTTTCTCTCTTCCAGTTGAGTTTAATATAATGAGTAATTGACTGCAATTGAATAAAACAGTCAGCGTTATCCAGGACTTGCGCAATGAAGTATCGAGAATGCTGGTGTGGAAAGACCAATTTCTGCTTAGGGCAAGGAAGTGGCATATACTGTCTTTGTACTAAAAAGAAAAACAAAACAAACAAAAAATCCCACCCACCTAATACCCCACTACATCCCCAAAGCTTTAGGGAAATATCCAGGACTTGGGTATAAGGAGTATAATAACTCTTGGGTGCCAAAGTTCAGATGCTGGAAATCCCTTCTCAACAGTCAGCTAATCCTTGCAGTACCCAAATTCCACAAACACATCAGGTTTTTGCTTTGTTTCCTGGAGAATGGCATACGGTTTTACCTCTGATGTGTCAAGAGGTATTTAGTTCTGTCCACAACTCAATAGCTGCTGACCTATTTTTTGTGCAGATCTGAAAGAGGTGCCGCCTTTTGGCATTTCTTTGCCTGCCCTGTGTGAGCAGGATCTGATCGGTTTGCTCTGGAGGCACCCACTGGCCCATGTGCCCCGTGTGAATCAATGGAAGGGTCTGCTTGCTCAGAAGCAGGCAGCAGAGTGTTTGTACTCCTGGTGGTGCTGAGCCGTTTGGAGCATTTGCCGCAAATGAGGAAGAGACAAGTTCGATTTTCGTGCTTCTTGGAGTCAAAAGCCAGCCCTGCTGGGAGAGTGGCCCCGCCTGAGCAGGAGAGGCTGCAGGTTCCTCAGGGCACGGAGCAGGTGCCTTCTGCATCTCCACCAGAGCAGACCACCGTGCAGAAGTGGCTTCCGTTCTGAGAGAGCCACGACAGAAACAGGCATTCAGATGCTACGCCTGGTCCAAGTGCTGCTCTGTGTCTTTTCTCCAAAAGCTCTTCCACAGATAAAGGCAGCTCGTGGCAGAAGCCAGCGCATTTGTATATAAGCACATCTTTATGAGCCCATTTGGAAAAGGGTGGCTTAAGTACAGAGAGAAGTCAGTCTCTCTCTAATTACTGACCTGTGGCTGGGGGCGATGCTACTTCTGTCCAGCTTCCTTGCTTGTTTGAGCATCCTTCTTGCCAGGTCCTGTAGCACGGAGACCACTTTTGGAAATCCTGAATTGGCTAAAGGCCTGAAAAGAGCAGGGCTGCTTGTCCAAGTAAGCTTGCAGAAAATGCTACTTTTTAAACCCGCAGCTGCTTAGGAAAACCCAGCCAAGGCTCAGAAAACCACAGGAACATGGGATTTGTTTAGCGTGGGTACCCTGGAGAGAAGAGTGCTAGCACAGCTCCCTGACTCAGGGGGGAAGCACAAGCTCCCAGTCAAAAATGATGCAAAGTGTTATACAAAGTGTTATACAAGTGCCATTCTTTTTTTTTTTTAAACGGTTTCTCGAGATCTGAAAGCCCAGCGAAGCAAGAGTGGATCCTCCACTCCCCTAAAACAGCTTAGGACACGATTTAGCCACTTCAGAGAAGCCTGTGTACTTAACCTCATATAAGTAAATTACACTCCTTCAAATTTCTTAATGAAGCAATAACACTTCAGAAGGCATAGTTTTCAGCGATTCAGCAATGAAATTTTATATGGGACTGTCTGGTTTGTCAGAAAAGTGGGTCACTATGGATGGAACAGGAGTCCTTCTGTTTTTGCACTTATTTCTGTAAGGTAATAAGCTCAGTCTATTAGACACAAGATAATGGTATAGGAGGAAAGAAAGGAAAATTTAGGCTCAGGAAAAGAGAATTCTCTATTGCTGATACTCCACGTGACAGGAGATTATTTTTAATGTGTGAAGTGACCCAGTAACGTGGAATTTCACACTAATTTCACACTTTCCTCCACGTACTAGAGGGAATTATTCTTAGAAATATAGCTCCTTAAAGAAAAGGGGGGGGACTGAACAAATGGAGGGTTTGGTTTTTCCTGTGATGTGAGCAATGAGCTTGTAGGTGGGAGTATGAACCCCGCTCCTCTCTCTGTCTGCTCTGCTTGTTCTTTCAGATTTGTGGAAATCCATTCAGCTACCTTGTCTGCCACCCGAGCGGACATGAAAGGAGAGGTGTGGGACGAGCAGAGTGCGTGCTCTGCTCCTCTCCTCATCTTCCAGAGAAGCTGAGCTAACCGGGGAGGGGAGCAATTTGCTGGCAGTAATTGCCATCCCAGCCTCTCCTCTCCGCCTCCTTTGAGCAAGAAAGACCGAGGGAGATTTGTGACTGTGAGCGTGTGTCCAAGGGCTCGTCTTCACGGCAGTGCTGGCTGCAGACGGCGTGCAGAGCACTGCCCAGCGGGACGCACATCCCCACGCGGTCAGACTAATGCCAATGAAATAGCTGTGCTATTAGAGCATCCCTATACAAAGTGATCAGATCGCTTCAGGGGAGCTGTTTTACCGATAGATAACCTAAGCCAGCTTCACCTTGAGGACCAGTTGCTTCTGGAGGTACTTCTGCAGCCAGGTGATTTATATATTACTCCTTCATGTGCCATTCCCAGGGCCAGAGGGTTAAAAGTAAACCTACTTTCCCTCGTAAGTAGGTTCCGAAAATCAGACTGTGTACTCTTCGTCTGTTTTAGGTTTAACAAGTATGAATCTCTAACAGTTGAAAAAAGGCTAAGAAAACAGTGTAGTTTGCAGTACTGAGTGTTGCTGTTCTTTGAGTAAAAACTATCCTGACACAAAAGAGAATAGGGCACAATAGGCATTGACCAACTGTATGAAAGGATGCCGGACTTTATGCAAGATATTTGCTTTCACAGCTGGCTCATGAAATGTAACAACTGTACGATGTTTTACAGTGGCAAGTACCTGAACAAACAGCTGCTCCTGGAGCAATATTTTCATTTGCTTTCTTTTTTTTTCCCCTCCCTCTCTGCTTCCTTTTCAGATAATGGCTCTGGGTCAGGAGAAGGAGGTGAGTACCAAACCCCAGTTACACTTGCTCTTGGTCTTTCTGTTTTAGTATACAAGTATCTGTGTCTGTTTTATGTATGGGGTTGCTGTGCTACAGGAATTAGGGAAAAGTTATGACAACTTAAAAATAAGCTTGCATGCTGCAGTGTTTTGTGAGCATCTCAGAACAGTATTTCTACAGGAATAGTTTGTAGTGTGCATTTGATTAATCTTATTCTTTCAGATATGACCTATGTCATTTTTCATTTGTTTCATGCATACTAAAATAGTATTGCCAGCAATGTAGTGTAATATTTAGATCTCTACTAAACCACTGTATTTCACCTTTATTTCACTTCTGGAAATGTCTATTCACAATTAATTTCTTGCCTTTTTTTTTTTTCCTTGCATTCATTTCCTTAGTGTCTGCAATGTCTAGTTATCACTTTATCCTTGGCAAACATGTTGCCTAAAATGTATAAAGATTACAGTAAGATATGTTTTTAATAAATATTTTTAGTGTTCCTGTTCAAAGCTGTGTATTCAAAGGGGGCAAGTAGCACAGCTGGTACTAATGGAAGTGTACCTGTTTGAACACACCTTAACCTTCTTCCAATGATTAAAAAAAATGTAATTTTATCTCAATTCTATCTTTGATACTAGTAGCAAGAATAGATATGGAATGAAAATTGTGAGATATAGATATATTACAGACACAGGAAAGCCATTTTGCTTTGGGGTTTTGCTTGTATTAAGTGTTGCAGCGTATACCGATGGGACTGAGTGTATACACGTCGCTGTGTTTGATGCCTCAGTTTAAGTATACATTGCCCAAACAAAATGTTCCCTCAAAGCCCTCAGGTTTTCATATCTATTTCCTAATGGCCTATATGAACTGCAAGAGGCTCCTTTCACCCGGTCCCGACATCCTTCCCTCCACTGTGTGCTGTGGTCAGTTCTGCACTGCCCGGGGACAGCCAGGTGGGCAGCACGTGGGGCAGGGACCCTGGGGCACTTCCCTGAGAAATGCCGTGGCATGCAGTGGCATTCCCTAGCTCATGCAAGGTCCTGTCTCCAAGTGACACGGTATTGAGTTGCCTTCACCTGTCTAACACAGTTTGAAATATTGGAAGCCTTATGTGTACAGCTATGTGAAAATGTAAGTGATCAATGGCATCACTGTGTGGCTAAGCACAACATTTAACTTCCCAAAAACCAGGAGCTAGCTCCCTTTTTCTTCATCTAACAACAGAAGGCGCTTCCCCTGGCTCTTATAACATGCTGCTAGAAAATTCCTGGACTGCTGGTAGCACCCAGCCCTTCTCACCTATATTTGCTTTTGGTTTGCCTTGTTTTCTTCAGAGCAGTACCTGAAGGACCAATTTCCTGCTCAAGCACTGCATCTTGTTACCTTCACTGGTGACTTTCTTCTGATTCTTTTCTTCCTGAGCCTGCATCGTGCTCTTTCCCCAGCTCTGTTCGCTTCCCACTTTGTTACCCAGCTTGTTATTCCCCTACAGCTGCTCCCTGCAAGCCACGGGTTGCTTGCCTCAGTACTACTATGCACTTCTTATAGGAGACAGATGACAGTAATTTAGCCCATGTCTGACTTTTATTTTTTGCTACAGTTTTAGAAATGCTTGAATGCTGTTGGGAATTTTTGTAGTATTTCCCCAGTGAGATACAAAAATCCCCATTAAGTCTCTTGTAAATTTTACTGTGTTGGTCTGGAATAGATGACTGACAGATATGGGGATTCTTTGGGTAATTTTATGAACAGTTTGGAAAAAAGTAGGACAGAACATGCTGTCTTTTGGTGGCTAGGCTGCTCACTGATGAGATGAAAAATACAAATTCAGATATATTTGTTGCTTGATTTGGGGCAGGAGGTTGAACTCAGTCTCTTGGTAAGAGAGTCCCAAGCTGCGTCTCCCTTGGCCTCTGCTGTTGTAGCTGCTCTCACTTAAAATATTGATTGAGCCTGGGACAAAGGGAGCTGGAGAAAGGAGACAGCCTGGAGGTTGGAAGGATGCATGCTTCTGAAAGGCTTTGTTAGCTGGGACTCCGTGCGCCAGTGAATTTTAATTATTTATGCAAAATCAGATGGCATCAGCTGAAGAGATTTGGTGGTCTCTCCAGGCTGCCTTGCAGCAGTGGCTAGTGTGTTGTCTTGGGGGTGGAATATGCAGGTTCAGTTCACTTTGGGCAGAGAGAAAAGAATTGTATCTGGGTCCCTTCACCCCGTGCAAGTGTCTGCACTGCCTGGGTATTGAATGAAAAAGGGACAACGTACCTGCTACCACTACCTCCTCCAGCAGTTTTGTGATGTTAGCCTTTCACTTATTTGGCTTTCTTCTTTGGGCCAACTGAAGTGTTTCCACTTTTGTTCAGTGTGAAAAAAGTTGGGTATAGTTCTCAATTTTAGATAGAAAAGTATTTTAAATGACAATAAATTGTAATTCCTGCCTGTCGGGATTTTTTTGTTCTTTTTCTTTAGATACATCTAGGCCTAATTAATGATACAGGAACTACTGCTGTTCTCGTCTACCTTTGTCACTGAACTGGGTGCAGTACTTCTGCAGAACAGTCTTCAGTATGTTGAGTCATTTTCTGTGTCTGACAGTAATCCTTCAAAGGATGGAATCCACTGCTGCTTTGATTATGGAACTCTGCTCTGGCCAAATCATATCTGGAAGTGTTTTTATTCCATTATTCAAGTAACTATAAAGGTGTCACAAGGAGACAGTAAAAACATCAAAGATGTATTACAAGCTAAGGAAATGTAGAATTAAAACAAATTTTTAAAAGACTGCTGAACACGTTGAGGTTGGAAGTACATTGTTTGGGATCCCTACAAGAGAAAGTCCAGCTACAGGACTGACTGGAGCACAGCGCAGCTCCTTCCTGGCCCAGCCTTCCCCATTTTCTTCCAAAGGAAGCCAGGACATGCTGAGCTACAGTAGTCACCCAGGCCTTACAGTTCAATAGCATACTCTTGGCTAAGAGTGCACAAATGGGGACCAAGTTGAGGAGCTTGTATGCCCTGTGGGTTAGATGCAGGTGCTGCTTGTAAGAAGCAGTGGAAGTGGGAAAATGCAAGGGTAAGAGAGAGGGATCCTGCGAGTGAGTGAACATGCTTGCTTAGAAATTTCTGTTTTCTTCTTAGGATTTACATTTCCAGATGTTAATCACAGAATCAGTGTTTGCTATGTTTCTTAAACACGCAATTAGTGTGATTGTGCATGCACCACTGATGCTTGCACACACAGAATGGATGAGTGCAGCTGCTTGTACGTGGTCAGGAAGCATTGTCATTGCTATGCAGGAGAGGTACTGTTTGCTGGTAGATTTTTAAATCTGAAGGAAAGTACTGGGAAAGTGTCTGGATTCTGCTCTTTAGTTGCTATAGATCTGCTGATGACAGTTTCCACTGCTTAAATTAGCTGTGTGCCTCCCATACAGCTGAGATTTGTGCTAGTGGTTTGCATTGTTCTGTTTCATTTTCCAGATGCATAGCAAGCTCATTAATGATTCTGAAATTTGACTTCATGCAGAATTTCCCTCCTACTCCAAAGCTGTATGATGTTAGATGCATTAATTTAATGTCATAAAAATAGATTTAGAACTGATGACAAAAAAAAAAAAAAAACACTAAAACCTCTTCCTCAAAGACTGTTTCAAATATCTTGCCTTAGAAGTTGTCATGCAAAAAAAAAAAAAAAAAGACTGGGAACTGTTGATACAGATTCTCTCCCAAATCATATTTACCGTTCCAAAGATAGGAGATTTTAGTAAAAGAATTAGGAGTGGGAGAATTTTTTCAGTACAACTGAATGAAACGAAGGAGTATCATTTTTAAGGGTGACACAATTGTCTGGCTGCCCTCTGACTTTCTGGGTAAGCGATTTCCATTTCCTATGCTCTGACGGTATAGTATTCATAAAGAGTTGCAATAAAATTATTCATTTTGCTTATTCCAGAAGTCTGAACCTTCAATTAGCATAATAAAAATTACAGTTATGAAACCAATTCTCTCCCAACTTGTGGCAATGGGTATCCTGATGCCACTTCTAAGAATAGTATGGATTGTTAATTCAGAAATTAGAGAAATTTCAAAAAACCCATTACTCTACCATTATGTTTCACCCCTACAGAAAACAATGTCAGAGAGTGGGACACAGCCCTACAAATGTTGCTTAGTTGAGGTCACAGTTGATAACTGTGGGATGCATTAGATTTGCATCTAAGATATGGGCTTCTCACTGTAATCTCATATGAATTATTCTGCAATTTCCCTGTTTTGAAGAACATGTTCATAAAAATGGCTCCCGATCCACTTTCTGTAGTCTGTGATTTGTTACTGTTTGAGACAGAACTGCTGAAAGAGAAGCCACAGTCTCAGATTCATGTTCATCTCTGCCAGTAGTAAATTGTAACACTTTCTGGCCTGCTGGATGTAGTTCCACAACTGGTAGATCTGGGCACAAAAAAATGATCCTCTGTCTGTCACGTGTACATAAAGTAGAATGGCTGTCACGTGTACATAAAGTAGAAAAAATGCTTGCTTGCATACCACATTTCCTTTTTTCTAACATGAATTTTCCCTTTAAAAATTTTATTACAGGTGGAACCCGCCACATTCTCCCTATAAAAAGAACTGTCTTGACGCAGTAAAGTAGCCTCAGGAAGATTAACTTTTGTAGGTTTACATGAGTGTGACTAAGGGTGAGCTTTTGCAGTATTTTCTTCAAGGTACTTTCTATGTGAAAATAGTTTTTTTCCTCAGTTTTACAACTTGAGACTAGCCAAGAAGGTCCAGAAAGGAGCAGTCATCTTAGTGATCTTCATGCCCTCTCATTGTGCAAAGAGCTGGCAGTCAGTGCTCCTAGCCAGGCAGAAACCCTGTCATTTAGCTGAAGTGGCCTCAATGTTCAGAAGACCTCAGTCTTGTTTTAATTCAATATTTTGTCAATATTCTAAAAAGATCCCACAACTACGTTGCCCAACTAGTGGTGAGACGACTATAAGAGGAATTGGAGCCACTGCTCTAAGTTCTGCTCAGACTTAACTATCACAAGCTACCTTTTTAGAAGAAATTCTGGCCCACTGCAGATGGGAACACTGATCCTGAAAGGAAAGCTTTTTGAAGACAAAGCTGGTTCCCTTTTTTTTTTTTTTGTCAAAGGTATTGACAAAGATAATTTGCTTTCATCTGGCAGTATCCTTATTTGTAAGTTTTTTTTGGTAGTACTTTCCACCTGACATGCAGGCGTAGTGCCGTAACTTTCAAAGGAGAACCTTATTTCTTCAGAGTTCCCAGGTCCTGTCTTTGCTAAACGTGCACTTCTGAGCAGTTCTTTCTGTCCCCTTCAAAGTAAAGGCCCTTTTTCCTCTTGCTCCAGTTCTTCCTTAGTTTCTCTGTTTGGTACTGCGAGCAAATGCCAGTTGCAAAGTTGACTTTGCAATATAGTTAGTCCTTTGCAAGGATGTGTTGAAAACCATCAGCATGTGTTATGTACGCCACCACACAGTTAACAAATGCCAAGGCTTTTCAAGCCAGCTTCTTGGAGACAAATCAGTGTTCTAGAAGAGGCAGGTTCTGTGGTGTAGTAACATACCTACAAGGGTGAGATTTCTAACAGTCCTGCTATGCCCATGACATTAATTTTTTATTCCTTTTGTTTAGTGTGAGTCTGTAACTAAGCAAAATGCACTTTTGATATCAAAGAAAATGTAGTAGTAGTTAGACAGATGGCACCCAATCATTTCAGGCTTTCAAGCTAAGGAAATAACATGCTTGCAATACATATAGCTAAGTTAATTATTATTAAAATAATTTGTTTTGAATTTCTAATCCCTCTGAAACCTAAGAGCTAAAGTATCTTGTGATGAACGTCTAGCAGATTGCATTTAGTAATTAATAAATTGATATACAGTATGTGCTTTTTAGCAGGCTGCCATCTGTTCCTTCCCCTCACTGGGGACAACACTTATCCAATAATTGTCACACAGTCAGGGTGGTATAAACAGACACGGTTTAGAACCTCAAATAATTTTTTTTTTTAATTTTAATTTGTGATAATGCTACTGATTTATTTTAATGTATTTTAATATGACTGCAGGAGCTTGATGGTGATTAACACCCTGGATAGGAAGTAACATCACATCTTTTAGGCATATTGCTATAATGGTGAGTGATCTAGAGAGATGTAAGTGCTGATTCCATCACATGATTTGTCACTGAGTATCACTGTAACTTCGAATAGCCTTATTTATTTCTGTTGAGATCCTACCCCCGGTACATAAAATTAACATGAAACTAAAACTTTCAAGAATTACTCTAATTTCACCTAAGGTTCAGCAATACAGAGGCAAAGGGCCTGAATGTTCAGGCCTTGTTTTGGTGAGACCTTGCTGTTAGCAGGGATTTCAGTGGCACTCGTGCTTGTTCACAGGGATGCAGGGGTCAGGGGCACAGAAGGACAGATTCTTCTTGCCTCTTGGGCAGGATAACAGATAAGAAAAGAGAGCAGTTCTTCTTATGCAGCTTTAATAGGGCCTGCATAACTGCATTTGGCATCTTCATGAAATTGTGGGACATCTCCCTTGGTGTCTGATGACTTTCCCATCCTTTCCATTTTCCACCATCATCCACTTTTGCATAATTTCCCTAGTGGTTACTCCAAAGTTGTCGTGTCTTCCTTTGGAAAGGAGTTTGCTGCATTTGAAGGAAGACAGTGGAGTGAATGGGTATTAATGTTCTCCAGCCAGAGGGTCTTGCAATATAAAACCCAATCCAGCTCTTGCAGCATGCTAGCCTTCCCCACTGTTATCCGTAGTGTCATTATGCATAGAAGCAAAATAGAAGTTACAGTTGTCAAATGTGTAAAATACGCAAGATACAACAAGGGTAGTGGTGGTAGGGAGTCTTGCAGTGCATGGCCTTGAGTCATTTGCCTGTGCACATCCTCAGGTCCTGCCCACACCATCATTAAAATAACCACTGGGTGAACATAGTGGCTGGGCTGTGATTAAGATATCAACTTCAAACTCAACGTCTTCAGGCACCTCAATCATAAATAGACCAGGCATCCTTTTATTAAATCTGTAATGCCCATTCTTGCAAAATCAAATTTCAAAGGCTGCTGTCTTTACTGGAGCATGCTTACATCTGCAGCATGTTGTCTGTACTGCACAGGGAAAGCATCTTTCAGCAAGGTGTAGCTCTCTGGACTACCAAGCTAGGCTTTGCTCCTAAGCCTAGGTAGGAGAACAGGACCTTCCACATTGATAAATACTGTTTTTGCAGAAGATCCAGCCGCATGGTCAAGATTTATCAAGACACTGCTTGCCAAAAATTTGGATTAGCTAAGACTAGTTGTTGCATTTGCAACATACATACGTACAGGCAAAAGAGCAAGTCTGCAGCCTTGTTTTAAATTATGGGGACAATCTCCATTCTAACTAGTGTGTCATTAATGTTGCCCTAAAAATTAATGGCAGAGAGGATAAGTTACTAAACTGTTGAGTGAACTGCAGCCTATAATGTGTGGTGCTGTGGACTGTAATTTTGAGAGGAATTTTCAGTGCTAGCTGTACTGGGGGGATCAGTATGATTTCAGGGGTTTTATTCTATACTTATGGCAGAAGAGGGTTTGCTGTGGCCCTTCCTGTTCTTCCCAAATCTTTTCAAGATTAGTTGCTTCCATGAGATAGCACGTCAGTAAAAATCACTGTACTCCAAAAGCAGGTAGGATTTGGTTTTCAGAGGGGTTTTCCTAGACAAGGGAATCTTCGTTGCATTCATACACAGCTACGGAGCAGCTGCAGCTCTCCACAAGCTCCCCCCATTTCACTGTGAGCAGTGATAAATATATGTATAGCAGAGCTCCCTTTCCAGGCCATGCCTCGGGGCAGACCAAACTTCACCTTGACTCAGACTGATGCTTTTGCTTCAAACCAGACATATTACAATTGCAGGAGCACACAAATGAGTTGCCAAGGGAAGCAATTTACTGCTGGCCAGGTCCTCTGGAGCAACTGTCCATTTGCAGGCTCTTACCCTGCAGCTCCTAAGATAGAGCTGGCCATCTTCTGCAGAGGAATAATGACTCGAGGAGAAGTGTTAGGGGGCAGTGCAGCTCAGAGAGACAACTGGGAGTCACAGATCCCATCCGTGTGCCTCATTTCTTTTGAAGGACAGAGCATTAATGAGGTGCTGACCTAACACACTAAAGAAAGCTGAAAAGAGAGGGAAAATGAGCTTTCACTCAACATGAAATTAAGATGTCAAGAGCAGAATTAATCAAGATACTAAAGAAAGTGAGGAGAAGAAATTCCGTAATCATCTATACATCAACATTAGAAGCCTGCATAATAAACAAGAGGAACTTGAATTGCTCATTTAGGAACATATTTTGACCTAATTGATATTACTGAAACCTGATGGGAAGATTTGATTGATTGGAATATTAAAATTAATGGCTATAACCTATTTAGAAATGATCAAATATGGAGAAGAAAGGAGAAGGGAGGGGCAATCTGTCAAGAGGTGCATTGCCAATCTGGAGACACTTGCAGCAGAGGAACTAATGCTCTCAAATAGTAATGGGTGAACTTACTTTAACAGCATACAAGTTGGGTACTGAAAATGTCTGCTACCTGTTCAGACTGAAAAAAAAACAGTATTTATCTGTTCTGTATCGGTAGGAAAAGCTGTATTTGTCTTGAAGGACTTCAATCTAAATTATATGCAGTATACAATATCTCGTGTTGCTGGTACATCCTACAGCTAGTAAAGAAAGAAGCTTCTAAAAATTAGGTGACTATTGTCTGATGTGGAAATGTTGCATCAAGATGTGTTCATCTGTGTTACACTTCATCCTGACAGATGTAAATTAACAGCACCTGGGGTGCAGGTGATCATGACTTGCACATATTCATTATGTGTGAACAGAATAAAGTACGGGTAAATAATTCTATATAAACAAGGCCCAGAAAGTTCTAATCAAGAAAACAAGGGCACACTTTTTCTAAAACAAATTTCTTTAAAGAGGGTAGAGAAAGCAATTTTAGCACAGAGAGAAAGAGAAGTTTACACTGAATTGCATATAGAAACAATGAGCTAGTAGTTGTGGACTACTGTTTATGAAAATTAAAAGGTGTCAACGGGCATTTACAGTGAGTAGAGTTGTATATAAGGTGCATATAAGTTGTAAATAAGGAAGGTTGTGCATGTGCATGTGTATATGTTTTGCTTCTTTAGCTCCATTGCAAAACCAAAATGCTAATAGTGCAGCAAAAGTGCTCTATAAAGCCTTCTGGCTGTATTTGGAGCCAAGTCAGATAGTTTATATAGGATATGATGAAATATTTTGCATCCTAGCGGTATAGCAGAAGGATATTAAGTGCCAAATGTTGAAGGCAGGTGTTTTGTAATCAGCAGGTCTGGCTGGTTTGCACCTGAAAACTTTGAAAATGGCTGGTAAAGAATTCTCGGGGCTTCTCATGACTTTTTAATTTCTTTTTCTTCGGTAGAACAATGAGAAGTTATGTACAAATATTTTGAGAAAAGATAAATCTGATGACCAGGAGAGCTGTTGCCTCTCGTACTGGCATCCATCAGAAGCAGAGCAATGAAATAGAGAGTGGAAGAATCAATTGAATACAGAATTAAGGGAGGGGAAATTATTTAATGCCAGTCATCATAGGTTCATAGAAAACCTTTACTGAGAAAAATATATGTATATATTTACTTATTTTTCCAAGAAAGAAGTTTGTGAAAAGTAATGGTTTTGAGGTGTACCACCTCAGTCAAAGGCAATCTCATACAAGTCTAAGTAAACAGGGGGCACAAAATCCACACTGTGCACATTTAATGTGAAGAAAAAAAAAAAAAAAAGCCAATCAATGGATCATTAAATGTTAAGCAATCATTACAAAATGAGTGTGTTTCTGGGGAGTGTTCTTGTCCTTGTGACCTCTTCCATTGGTGGCCTGTGTGCAAATCAGAACTGACTGGGGGGTTTGACCCGATGATCTCTGGAGGTCCCTTCCAACCCCTACAATTCTGTAATTCTGTGATCAGGCCTGGACGACAGGGGACAGGTCACTGGGCTAATGATATTCACAAGCAGGCAGGGTTTTAATGTCCAAGAGTATAGTCATACGTACTGAGTCCAGGATCTTGGCCACCTTTCCTGGATGTCAGCCTCTCTCCAACAGACTGACGACTCTGAAGAGAACTCATCAGGGAATAAGGTGGATAATAAAGTGAATGTGAATAATAATGGTCAATGCAGAAGAATGGTCAAAAATTAATACGATCATTTGATGTTTTAACTAAAGAATATGAAAGCCTATATTTCCCCTTGATGAGGATGCCTCTGAAACAGTGTATCCAGCTCTTGTACCCATAACTCCGGAGGGTGTTAGCATATTGGGGAAGGGCTTAGAGGGTCGTAAGAACAGCAGAAGAGATGGTAGTACCACAAATGAAAGCCATGAGTGGTGCCATTTGTTTAAGTTACTCAAACTGTAAAGGGTCATGGAAAAGTGAAATCTGGCATTAAAGGACACTTTAGCATGCCAAACACAGGCCTAGGAATGTGATACCTAGAAAGAATTAAAAATCAAACCAGAAATTAGACGTACATTTGTAAAGATATAAGAAAATGACCTCTACTGCAATTTACTGAGGGTGGTGATATAATTCCTACAGTGGCAATTTTGTAATAAAGTTTGCATATGTATTCCTCTTTAAAAAATGCATGCCATGTTTTAGACAGAAGTTAACTTGAGAGAGGCTCACCTGCAGTGTTCTCCATGTATGCCCAGCCCACACGTAGGAGGGAGAGATTCCCTTCAGGCAACATCCAGGAAAATGAGGAAGGACTGTTGTGGATTTCTTTTTCCTATTTAGATTTAAAGAATACAGCTGGTTTTTAATTGGCGGTGTTTGATTTCCTCTTGCTACAGCACATAAAACTGCTATGAGAAAGGCAATCATTTTGTTTAGTTCTCTATTTGCCAGCATTGTGTAGACAGCCTTATATGAACATGATACTGTGATGCATTAAACAGTTCTTGACTCCCTCTGCAGACTTCTGTGGTTCTTTTCCTTCTTTTCAATCACCCCATTACTGCTTTGTTAAAATCAAAAACATTGAAAAAAAATATTGTACTGAAACAATTAGAGTATAGTTATATTTCTCTTTTACTCAGAGTTTTGATGTCCATGTCAACAGTAAGATTGGTGCAGATGTTTTTAGAATATTTGAGATAATAATTTTACTTTTCAGGGGACATAACATTTATACCAGTTTCTTGTTTAGATGGCTTTCTTCATTTAGTCATAGACAACTAATCAGAGTAATCTGGAAAATATACCACTCCATATATAAGAGATGAGCACAGTCTAAAGCTATCATCAGAAACAAGAAGGGGAAAAATGTAAGAAGTAACCTTGCATAAGAATATCTGTAATTAAAGACTGTCAAAGAAAACAGCTTTCAAATCCCCTCTACCTAATACTCAAGAACATTAAAAGGCATGGTGTTTATATGTTATCAGTGCCAGTTCAGATTAAATGTGGCTGGGACAAGTCAATGCCAATTGCGTGTCTGGTGGAATGAAAATAAATACAATGAAATAATAAAGGAAGAGTCAATTAATGAAGCAGTAGTGTTTTCTGGGATGCTTTCTTGTCATTGTTACAGTTCTACCAACCTCCAATTGCCTGATTTTGAAAGAGGGAGCACTATAAAGGTTAATAGCTTCAGTGTAAGTATATGATAACTTCATGTTGACAAAATACTTGAAGGTAAATGAATTTAGGCCGGTAAAACAAGAGCTTAATATGAAAGTCATCCTTTCTGCTAACAATACCTTATTCTGTTTAGAGTATGAAGGCTCTGGGACAGAAGTTCAGAGAAAACACTCGAAATGTGGAGTTTGCAAATATAGGGCTGAGTGTGATGAAGATGCAGAAAATGTTGGGTAAGTGATAAGTTTTCCTTAACAATGTCAATGAACAAAAGAAAAAGTATGTGATCATCTGCTTCATTGTGCTCGCTTTTACTAATTGAAATTTTGATGCTAATAATAATGTGTTTGATATGTGTCAGTAATGAACAAAACATCTTCAACTGCAAAATATAGGGAGAAAACAACAAAAAGGTATATTGGAGAATCTTTGTCAAATATTTTTTCAAAGAAAGAACCTTTATTTGCTTCATTCTGGCAAAACAAAACAAAACAAAACAAAACAAAAACACAGGAATACAAAATAAATACTGATAATTCATCTCTGATATTTTTTCTGTATGTTCTTTTTGTTCATAAAGTAATACGGGGGGGAAGCATACCTCTCTTTTCTCCTGTCTTCTAGCTGGGATCTGTTTCCTGTGAAATATGTCATAATGTCACAAGATTTTATTATGGGATATCAGCATGAAGACATTGCAGGAAGTAAGGTGGCTTAGTACTAATATTCAAGATGCGTATTCAAAATTAAATTGTAGGATACAAGTGAAAACAAAATGGTAATAGTACACATGAATACTGGCACGATACTTCAGGTTTCATAAAATGTCATACCACCAAAGTAGGCTTGCTCTTTTGTGGAGAGACAAATGAGCTGTAGCCATATTTTATAATAATAATTATAATTTTCTGCAATATTGCCTTGGTCTGTTTCATTTATGACTGTCAAGATGTGTATAGATTTGTTTGTTATATGCACTGAGATGCACTCTTGGCTTTGGAAAGTCAATCCTCAAGCATTCAACTTCAGTAAAAGTTTGCCTGTTCAGTCTATACTTGTAGAGTTTGCATTCCTGTGGTAGTATCTAAAAGACAGTTAGGATAAAGTTGAAGAGAGTGGAAGATTTATCCTCAGCATTCTACTCACCTAAAATGAAGCCATGCATACGCTTTTCTCACATGTGCTCCTGGGTCCCTCTCTGCTACCCTACTGAATCTACCATCATACCATCATGCCCCAGCCAAACCCTTAACTCATTCCCTTTCAGCCCTCTGAAAGGCTTCAGGCTTTTGTCTTTGAATAACGAAGCGTAATAATCTTAATTTTTGGAGTATATCAGTCCAATTCATTATCTGTCAGTATATATAAATTGCCTGCTTTTACATGCCAGACAGCTTTGTCAGAGCATCTACACCAATAATTAAATTGCAAGGTGAAGGCCTGAGTTACCATTTTGCGTCGTGGTTGCAGGTAAAGAAACAACTACCAGCATCAGGCAGATAATCAGGTGCATGCGCTGGGGGGGGTGAATGTCTGAAATTTTTGAACTTGTAAGCAGAAGCTAGCTGCTTGCTAGCTGCAGCCAGTACAGGCTGGTTATTAATTTGGGGTGATGCAGGCTAAAGAGGAGCATCACGTCTTGACTTCTCCAATTAATGAAGAGACACAAGATGGAGTCAGCAGTTAGGACCACAGGGCAGTGATGCTCTGAGCAGGAGCTTGGGCCAGAAAGCTGCAAGCATCTCTGCCAACCTCTGTCAGTCTTTGAAGGTCGGCTGTCCTGCATCCCCAGATGGAAGGGACGGCCACAACCATGTGGGGCAGCCTTTCTCTCTGGCAAGCCAAATGGCCCGGGGGAGCCATCCCCAGGAAAGTGGCCCTCAGCCCCCCCAACCCTCCTCCTTCTTCCACAGGAGGGCATCTTCCAGGCCACAGAAGCCCACTCCCAACACAGTCACGTGTGGCCAAGAGCCTGGGCCATTGTGACAGTCAGTGGCCATCACAGAGGCTTCCTGATGTCACAGTGGCCACCAATGCCCGTTGCCTTGGCTCCAGACCCTTTAAAATAGGACCCCCTGGAGCTGGCCCATCACTTGCTGAGCTTTGAGGCCCTCTGACACCAAGCATGAATGGTATGAAGAGGAGCGGAAGAAGCAATGCATATGGCAGCCCTCCATGGCGTGGAATGAGAGGGAGGCAGTCCCGGGAAGCATGGAGAGGGGAGGCGCATCACGGGAAGCAGAATTGGCATTGGCAGAGGAATAGCGGCTACGGCACGAGAAGGACCACCAGTGCTGGAGTGACCGATGGCGTGCAGCCCATGGGTGCGGATGGACCTTACAGAGGCACGAGGCCCAGGCATTCCAGGTGGCAGCAGAACGGCGTGGGGCCCAGGCATGCCCCTCAACCTTACAGCGGCACGAGGCCTGGGCGTTTCCATTGGCGCAGCGATGGCGTGGGGCAAAGGCAGGCACGTCAGCCAGACAGCCGCGTGGGGCAGAGACGTTTCCATCGCCCCGATCACAGCGTGGGACCAAGACATGACCATAAGGCAGATGGCAGCATGGGACCCAAGCGTGCCCGTAAAGCAGATGGCAGATCCTGGCATGCAAATCGAGGACGCGGTGGCGTGGCACCCTGGCACACCAATCGTCCTGAAAACCGAAGGCATTCAGTTTGGCCGGACCAGAGCACAGCGCCCAGGCATGCCTCTCAGCTGGCCAACAACGAGGAGCCTATGGAGGTGGATCCACCGCAAGATCAAGTGGAAGCAATGGAGGTGGATCCACCACGAGATGAGGAGGAACTGATGGAGGTGGATCCACCTGTGACAGAACAGACCTGGAACTACCCCGGCTCGTCTTTGCTTTCTGCCATCAGGACACAGCAACAGCGTCGCAGGAGTGCTCGGCCATCTCCCTACGCGCGGCGCAGCCTCCGCCTCAACCATTAGGTTGGAGGCAACAAACACCATGGGCATCCCGCGGGCTCCCCTGCAAGATCTCCCGGCAATAAATAACTCTTTTGTTGATGCTCAGGGGTTGCATGAGCCCTTCTTTCCTATTACCCAGCCTTTATGGGAGAGGTGGCATCTTTTGTGTACAGAGCTTCGAGGAAGAGCACAAGGGAGACCTTGTGGAGACTGGCCATGCCGCCCTTTCCCGCCTGCGGGATTCTTGATGCTTCAGTGGGAAATATAGGATAATTTGTGCAACGGAGTAGCAGGAAGAGCATAGTAAACAACCACTTGTCATTTCCTGATATTCAGAGTTGCACTTGCTGATGTCTAAGCAAGTCCTTTCTTCTTGGAGTTGTAGAGTGATAGCATGAAGGAGAATGGGTACATGTCAGACCATGGGACATTCTGATTGGACAAGCGGAAAATGTTTCTTCCCCGAGGGTGGTCAGGCACTAGAATAAGGTGTCTGGCAAGGCTATGGAGTTCCCATCCGTGGAGATGGTCAGAACTTGATCAGACATATCCCTAGACAGCCTGGTCCAGCTGGGCCAACTTTGAGCAGGGGATTGGACTAGCGGACCTCTACATATCCCTTCATACCTAAATTGTTCTGTGATTCCGTGTAGTTACCCAGTCTTGGTGCTTTCTAAAAGCAAATTTAAACAAGTGTAGTTGTATGCAGCTGAGATGCACTCCGTGTTATAGGTCAGTGCTTTTATTTTTAGTTGGTCTTAAACCATACTTTCCTCTTTGAAAGAGTTAGGAAATTTTAGTTTTCAAGCTTGGTATTAAAGCTTTATGGCTGTCTCTGATCAAAGTTGCAACATATGCTTTTATTACACAAGATCTTACATACTCTGAAGAATTAAGGCTTTGCACAGTGTTTTAGATTTATATCTTCATGTTGTTTGATTTCCCAGAAACATTACCTAAACCAGAAGTGGTTACAATGCATGGTAAATTGAATGCAAAAATATAAACAACTTTATCATTTCCACAGCCTCTGCAAAAACTGTGGATGTTAATTTTAAGTTGGACTGACTAAGAGAAAGAAGTGAAGTCTGAGCAGATGGTTGTCAAAACCAGCATGCCATACTTAGGAAATTAATGTTCAAGTGTATGCAAATTAGTATATTATGTAATATTTCTTTGTATAAATGAAAAAAGGAATCAGGTTGAGGAAACATCAGGGAAATATACTTTTTAATACTTTTTTTCTTTTCTCATACATCTTATAAGTATTGCAAAGAGTTGTTACTTTATGGACAGGCTTTTAGAGAGCATTAACAATTGCTAGTGGATGTCCTAGTCTTAAGATGCATAAAGGTATACTGGGTCTATAGTAATAGCCTGCAGACAACAGACTTCACATGGATTAGATATGATTTTTTTCTCCCTTTAGCAACAAAAGTGAAACATACATTGTATATGTCATGGCAAAAGGTGTTGTCTGAGACTGTTTGGTCAGTATCTCACTTTCTACCCTGTTCATCAAAATGTCTCTCTGGCCAGAAGTTTGCTCCACTGCGTTGAAGAGGCAATGTATTAGGCATAACGGTGCAAAACGTGTAGTAAGGGAGTAAAAAAGGACATGTGAGGTTGGTAAATTTAAACTTTTGCGTGGAAAACTGGCAGAAGCCTAGAGACGTAGGCAGCATGAGTGTGGTGTGTGTTTTCTGCTTGAATTTGGAACTGGAAATGACATCCAGTTGGGAAGAGGAGCTGGAGATGGGCGCACACAGCTTGGGGCCACCAAGAGCAGCACTGTTGTGTTGGAAGCTGATGGGCTAAGCCTGTAGGGCAGCAACCGAAACATACAGTTTCCTGTTGATAGGCTCTGGGATAACCAGACTGCAGTCTGGTCTTGGTAGACTTTTCAGTTCTACTTTAATACTTATAGACATAGATCATCCTATCAGTACGCAATGAAAATGGTGTACTAATAAATATCAAAACACATACACTAATCCAGTATGAATGTAAAATAAATGCATATATGTGGTTGCAAAATCATTTTCATTAGTGTAGCACTTAAATCAAATCTTTCTTCAATGAAAGCAGTGTATATCAATATTTATAATACTATTGTGGCTATTAAGGATGCCAAATGATTTTTTTTCTTAGACAAATAATGCTTAATGTAAATTTTTTATAAGGCTAAACAACATGATGCCTTAGTTTACTGCATATCATTGAAACTGAATTTATTATTTACAGTCCTTTGACAGCTGAATAACTTTCTTACAATAGCTACTTGCAGCACTGACAAAAAAACTGATAGCATAAACATACTTGTGAATTTTGGGGGGTGTTCTGATTAGCAGGGTGGGCTCTCAAGTATGTATTTCTTCAGAAGACTTCAAATGGTGCCAATTTCCACATTCTTAAGGCTTATTACTATTATCTGGTCTTTTTTTTTTCCACAAGTTTCTTCATAGACACACCAAAACTCATTCTCAAAGTAAGGTAGAACATTTTAATATTGGTGTTTCAACATAAACTGAATCAATTGAAGAATAGGAGTTTCATCTCACATTTTTTCTTCAAATGTGAAGTACCTTTCCAAAACAAAAAGTAGTGTTGCTTATGAGGAGTGATATCCCCTGCTCTTGCACTCTGTGTTACATGGCATGTCTCTTTCTTTCTGCATGTCAAAGCACTGCTAGATACCTGAATAAAACAATCTGCCAACATCTAGTAAGCATCTGAAGGCATTTTAAAGTATGTTGTAACTTCATGAAAATAATATCCAGAATGAAATAATGAACTGTAGCATACTTTAGGTTGGAAGGCATCTCTAAGGGATCAGCCGGCCCAGCCTCTCTTCTTGCACTGCAGTCAGGGCTAGATCATGCTGGAGACTCAGGGGTTTCTCCTGGAGAGTTCTGACATCTCCACAGAGGAGATTTGGCAGCCTCCCCTGTTCAAGGGCTGAGCTGCTCATACTTTGAGGAATAATTTCTTTGCATTCAATCAGATTTTCTCTTGCTGCAACTTGTGACTGTTGTCTCTCACCCCTCTACTGTGCACCTCTGAGAAGAGCCTCCCTCTGTCTTCTCAATAACCCCTCTGAGGTAGTTGGTGACAGCAGTCAGTCACCTCCTTAGCTGTCTCTTCTCCAGGCTGAGCAAGCCCAGCACCCTCAGCCATCCCTTACCCCCCACATGCTCCAGCCCTGTGCCCATCTCAGTGGCCCTCCAACAGACCCTCTCCAGTTTCTCAAAATACCTGTTGTTACCAGGGGTCCCAAAACTGGACAGAGTACTCCAGGTGGGACCTCATGAGTATGGAGTGGAGGGCGATAACCCTTTCCCTTGCTCTGCTGCTGACATTTCTGTGATGCAGCCCGGGATGCAGTTGGTCACCTCTGCTGCCAGTGCATGCTGCTGGCTCCTGTCAGCCTGCTGCCCCCCAGGACCACCAGGCCTCTTCTGCAGAGCTGCTCCACTGCCAGTCTGTCCCCAGTCTGTCCTGTGGTGTGGGTTTGTTCCCCTTCAGGTGTGAGACTTTCCCTTCGTCTTCAGACTTCAGGGGTTCCTGTTGGCCCATTCCTTCAGCTTTTCAGGGCCATATTTGAGTGGTAGCCTTGCCCTCCATCTTATGCTCAGTGACAACCTTCCTTTCCTTCAGTCCATTAATGGCTGAAATAAATTTCATTAATATTATTTTAAAATGTCATTCTTCTTCTTCTTCTTCTTCTTCTTCTTCTTTTTCTTCTTCTTTTGGTCTTCAATAAGAAGATCATATTAGCTCAGAAGTAGCTTCACTGTAAAAGTTCAAATGCGTCACATTCTCAGTTTTAACTATATTTTGTTTTTTAACAGAGGAAATATGGAAATGAGATTCTGAGCACATTATGTCTTTTTTTAATCAAGTGTACTATGCCGTCAAAGATCTGTTTTGATTCATAATGTAGATTTTTCAAGAAAGATTGGCAACTGATCCCCAAGTAGACCTTTGAGATTAACATTTTACAAGATTTACTTTGGAAAGAAAAGGTGTCTCAGTGCCATATGGATTCAACTGGCACATGATTTATGTAATGGCTGTTTTTACAATGGCCAAAACAGGAATTCAAGGGTGTAAGTATTAACACTTAGAAATACCATATTGGTATATGTATATGTATATGTATATTTGAAGTCCTGGTCTCTGTCTTGTCTATACAATTTGTCTTCCAGGGAAAGATTTGGTCTGTTTGAAGTACGGCACACTGTTTCATACTTGCCTCTTTTGACCACTTCTTCACTCAGTTGCCATAGTCAATAATTTGTAACCTTTTTAGGATAAAATATTGTATGTGGATATTCATAAGGAATGGCATTTTAATCCTATGTGAATGCAATTCACAGTTTCCTGGTCCAGTAGAAAACAAAAATCCTAAGTCTCTGTGTGAAACAAAACAAACACAAACAATAAAGGAAATCAACGTAAACAAGGGATTTATGATTGTGTTGTGGGATTACTGAATTATGTACAATTGGCCTACAGTAAATCCCGATATGAAAGGAATAATGGTCTCTTCATTATACTGACTATTAAGAAATTGAATAGATCCTAGGTGGATAATAATCCAGGCCTGTTTTTTTTAATGTATGTTTTAAAAGATCTTTGCAGTAGTGTGTGCCAATTCTTTGAAGGTTGATGTTATTTGAGGGTGAAGGGAGGGTTAGACCACTCTTGTGAGAACAAGCATCAGTTCACCACATGTGCTGCTAGAAGCTCACTGTGGTTAGGGAATAAATTTCTACAGTGGTCAGAGAAAGCCAGGAAATTAAACTAGGGAGCTAAGGGATGGCTGGAAAGTAGCTGAAGCTTATGGTATTTAAAGGGTGTTCTGCTTTGCTGGGCAGAAGTAAAGACTGAGAGGGTGTTCAAGCAGGACACAGAGAAGCTTGCAGAACTGAAAACTACTTCTCTTGGCCTTATATCCTCAGTGCTACAAAGGGATTTAAAAAAAAAAAAAAAACACCAAAAATAATGAATTTTCAGCTCTGGTTGAATAGGTAGAGAAATCACTTTGAAATCCAGATTTTCTTAGTTCAGGTTTCATCTGGGAAGAATTACACACAAGGGAAGAAACATCAAACGAAAGGTAATCCTTCATTTGCCTTTATCACACTCAGTTATCTTCTTAACTGCACTTGCAACACCCCTGCTATTTCAGTTCACCTAAATTTACTCCATCAAGCATACACTTATCTGTCTGTGTGCATTTCACACACTTTGTATTATTCTATTATTTCTATTCCATATTTGTAAACAGACATGCCAACAAATAGCTGAGAAATCTTACTGTTGCATTATGCTACTGGAAAGAGGTAGCAAGCAGTACTCTCTGTGACACCCATCCAGAAAAATACATTTGTGGAAAATCCTAGATGGGCACAAAGGCAGCAGCCTGCTCCATTAGTTGGGACAGCTGGCCTCTTTCAGTAGCCAAGCCCACTCCACAAACCCGTAGTTCTTTTCCTCTTTTCTTTGAATCTACCACAGTTGTTAAGCAGGCAGAATTTCCAAGAAATCATGTACACCTTGAAGCCTGAAAACGAAAAGGAGCCTTGAAATGTGTTTCTTATCTCTGGGGATCTAATTAATTTACTGATAACAGCAAGTGCTCTTACAGCCTGAGCTTGTTTCAAATGTGTCACATCATTTTACTAAACAAGTTTTCTTTGTTACACCTAGAAGCCCCTTATGAATGAGCTGTGCATTCCCATTTTTTATTTATTGAAAACACCTTTCTTTTTGTTTGGTTCATTTAATTATATCACTTTGTACTTTACTGAAGTTCAAATGCTTTTCTGTTTAACTGATGTTAATGAATGATGTGCACGCAACTTCCAAAAGCACGTCTGCACAGGAAATCTGAACCTCTCTTTGATTCTGAAAAGCAAGTTGGTGCCTTCTTTCTTAGCATGTCATCTCTCTGATGACAAGTGACAAAACTGACTTTTGTCCTGTATACCCTAGCACATCAAGGTAACATCTGGATACATCCTGTTGACTTGCCAGGAGTCAGCGAGGCTAAGCGAGGGAAAAGATCTGTTGAGGACACTAAGCAGCAACCCTCTGCAGCAAGACATCAACTTGGAGAATTAAATACCTGTTTCAAGCCCCTTGGTTAAAACCAATAGGAAGGGTATCTTGAAAAAAACACTTGTGCTCTGACTCTTTTTATGCCAGTATGACTTTTATAGCAAGCTGTTACAGCAAAAACTGGAAGCAGTCATTCACTTCTTTCGAGCATGAAGCATCAAACAATTTCAAATTGTCTTTAGTACAAGTTTCTGTTAAGTGGCTTCTTCTTAAGTGACTAACACTCTTCTTCTGAAAGCTGCACTGAGCAGCCACGTCAGGCAGAAGGCATCAGCTGGTAGGTTTTTTTGTTGTTGTTTTTGTTTGTTTGTTTGTTTGTTTTTGTTGTTTTTTATGGGGCACCAAGCACGATCATGTTTGGCAAACACATACAAAAGCCAACAAGTGAGTGGTGATGGGGTTCGAGCTGTGGAGTCCTCTGGGTGATGGTGGCAAAGCACCCAGAACCATCAGTAGGTCTGAGATTTTGCCGTAGTCTTGACAAATACTATTGACATATTATTGGGATGTGATGATTGACTTACCGAACACAGCATGGCTTTGGCAAGTCTGAGGTAAGACTGACGCTTGAAAAAAGCAACTGAGGGAACAGAGGAGGCTTTTTTTGTAGCTTTTTTATTATTTTTGATGCATACTTTGCTATGCTTATCCTCACTTTTGTCAGCTCAAGATCAGCTTTACACAATAGTTTATGCTTGGCCAGCAGGTCAAGGGAGGTGATTCTCCCTTTCTACTCTGCTCTCATGAGACCCCACCTGGAGTACTGTGTTCAGCTCTGCGCCCCCAAACACAAGAAGGACATGGACCTATTAGAACCAGTCCAGAGGAGGGCCACAAAGATGATCAGAGGGCTGGAGCACCTCCCCGATGAAGACAGGCTGAGGGAGTTGGGGTTGTTCAGCCTGGAGAAGAGAAGGCTCTGGGGAGACCTTATAGAGGCCTTTCAGTACCTAAAGGGGTACAAGAAAACTAGAGAGGGACTCTTTATCAGGGAGTGTAGTGACAGGACAAGGGGTAATGGCTTTAAACTAAAAGAGGATAGATTTAGATTAGATATTTGGAAGAATTTCTTCACTGTGGGGGTGGTGAGGCACTGGAACAGGCTGCCCAGAGAGGCTGTGGATGCCCCATCCCTGGAAGTGATTAAGTCCAGGTTGGATGGGGCTTTGAGCAATGTGGTCTAGTGGAAGGTGTCCCTGACCATGGCAGGGGATTGGAACTGGTTGATCTTTAAGGTTCCTTCAAACCCAAACCATTCTATGATTCTGTGAACTGCTGGACTTCAGACAACTGTTCCTGGAAGTTACTCCATAAAGCAATAATAAGTGACTGAGAGCTAGGAGAAAGATACTGTGGTGGTTAAAAGTGCTGTAACGTTTTTGTTGTGCAAGCCTTCAAGATAATAACTTTTGAATAATTACTCTTTGTGAAAACTTGCATGATTTGGGGTTTTCTTTCCCAAGAGCCTTCCTGATTCCCCAGTAGGGTCACTCCAAGGAATAAACATACTTGTCAGAGTGGCATTTGCCTGAGAGGCTCAAGGCTCAAGCCTCTGAGCTGCCCATCCATGAGCCTTGTCACATGTGATCCCAGTACTCTCACTGGCTCTGTTCTGCAGGCTGGGTGCTCACTTCAGCCGTGATTGTCCCATCTTCACATTTCCTGTCTGCTTACAGCATGGAAGCAAGTGAGACATAGGCTTGAACCTCAGGTTTTCCACGCTAGAAGCATAAATGCAAGAGCTTGTTCTGCAATTATTTATGACTGACATCCTCATATGGTAGCTAGGATTGTGCCAGTCATGCAGACTCAGACCAGCCTTTAACTTTTGTGAAAATATACTGAGTGGTCAAAACAGCAGTATGTAAATGGTTATAGATGGCTGATTTCTTATGTAAGGATTGAGTTTCCATAGCTGAGTAATTTTCTATTATTACTAATAGCATTGCGTGGTATGTACTGTCCTATTCTTTTTTTTTTTTTTTTTGTATTGCAAAACAGCTGTTTTGGTACATAGTAATTTCGGTGTGCACCTACCTGCTTACATCAGAAAGCACATGCACAAAGCACACATCATAATTAGGGCTGAAAATGCATCTTGCTTCTGTTCTTTTCCATAAAGAATAGAATGAAAATATTATCTAAAAACAGTGTAAAAAAATATTAAAAGCTAGAATCAGAGCTGTGATGCTGGCTGAACACATGCAAGATAGTATTTTAATACATCTTTAAAATGGGTAGAAGGAGTAAAATTCTGTTCAAAATATATATTTAAATGAATTAAGATCTTAACCTAGACCTTCTTGATATGGGTTTTCCAGTGCTTCCTGTTTTATAAAATTGTGTTCCATTGCATATTATTTCCCTAAATTTTAATTCTGTCGCCTAATATTGTCTTGGCAGTGATGAGCTCACGTGTAATTGTATTTTCTTTTTTTAAAAAATTCAGATGAAAGCGGGTAGTTCTGGGTAAGGAGGCAAGAGTCTAAGGCTCGTATTTTCTCCCACCGCACTGCTCCTTCCCTGGCCAAGGAAGGGGAGGCAGGGACACGTGGTGCATTGCCACCTGGGAGACTGGAAAGTGAAGAGAGCCTCTGAAGGACAAGGTCTTAAAATCAAAAGCTGGATGCCAGTGTGTAAAGTAGCAAAATGAAGGTTGAAATCGGCAAGGTGTACACTTTGCACATCCTCATGGGCAGTGCTTAGCTGTCCTCAGCTTTGACGTCTACCAGACTGTGGGAGTCCAAGTTGGGGGAGGTTGGTCCTGTTAAATAATTTCTCGAGTCAGTGGGTAACACTAGGCTTGCTTTTATTTGCAACAGCTCAGATTTGGGCCACCACCTCAGTGTGTGACAACTAATAAGACACAACTTACAGGTTATACGGTTTTCACTAACAATTATGTCATTTCCAAAGTCCACTGTAAGCTTCCACCATGTTCCCAATTCTTCAAGCCTTTGATCAGCAAAAAATGTTCTTTATTTTCCCATCCTCAGCAAGTTCTTCTTGTTCTATTTTCAGTGGTCCACTGATCACTTTGTTTTCATATTTTCTTTTTGTTTCTTCTCAGTATCTTGACCTGCTGTTTTCCCAATTTCTTTAGAAGTTAGCCTTTGTGTTTGTCTACACATACCTCAATTCTTATCTATTTACCTATGTCTATACCAGTAAACAAAGGTATTAAGATCAGTACTCAATCTCTGTGTCCTATCATAGTTACTTATTTATACTGATTCATGTGGCTGGTGATTAACGCAACCATGGATGAGGCTGTACAAGGGATGAAATGAGCAGTACTCACATGGTCCAAGAGATTGTTATACTCTTGTACACAGCCAGTATAACAATATTGAATACATTCATTTATCTATTCCGAGCTTATTTTAATATTGTCTCTATAGTTTGGCATATTTCTTTACAGTCCCCCTCAGGAGGTTGGATTTTCTGTCCTCTCGGTAGCATCAAGCTGGTGCCTGCCCTCTGTAGCTCTCTGACTTCAGGTTGCAGTGTATTTTCTGTGTTTCAAAGAGGGTTCGTTTGGGAATCTTACAAGACTTTCCTGAAGTACAACTGCTT
>VXAA01004886.1:655990-673059 GCA_013399115.1 Anseranas semipalmata | reverse complement strand
TGGTGCAAGCTGGTGAGGTGGCAATGAAGCTGGCAAGGGAACCTCAGCTCTCACCAGTGGGAGCTTGGCCCTCTGAGTGCCCCTGACCCTTTAAAATATAGCATTTTTAAAACAGAAAGATGTCTATAATGTCTATATTTTGTTCATTTCAGGGCCACAAATATCCAATCAAAATTGCCCCAGGTTTGCAAATCGGTCTGGTAGGAAATTTTCAGTGCTTCCTTATTTAGTAATTTTATTTAAATAATAAGTTGGGGGAGATGTGTCTAGCTCACTGGATGGCAGCTTACTCCATCTNAGTACCAGCCTGCTCAGGTGCCACCTCACCAGCGTGCACCAGTCTTGCTCTGGGACAGCAGCTGGCCCCAGCCAGCCCCTTCCTGGGGCAGCACCATTGGTTAAATACAAGCCAACACCAAAAGCACAGGGGTGGCTGAGCAGAGGTCAGGGCTGGTGAAGGACGAAGCAGAGTCCTTGCTGCTCCCATGCAGCCCATGAGGGTCTGCCCGTCAGAGCTGTGCTGCTCTCCCTGCCCCAGAGATGTTCTGTGAATTGTGCTTGCAACTGCCGGCTCTTTTAATTTCATGTAAGGCTTTGTGGACGGATATTTTGTTCTTTTCTGATTGGAAACTTATCGGTATAATTACACAAACATATGTTTTAAAGGTTGCATATTAACACTATTAAATGGCAATCTGGTATTTACTGTAAGTTATATTAACTGTTACTGATTACTGTTACAACAAATGCTGACACAATTATTGAATGAGGTCCATTTTAAATTTTGAGATCCCTATATATGCCACTGTGCAATACTTTATTACTGAACTGAGCAAAGGGACTTCAAGCGTCCAGGCTCCTTGATGTATTATGTGGCTAAAATCACGATGGACTTCAGATATTGCAAAATCTGAGCTTTCATTTAAAAATAACTGGGCTCTCCAGGTTGCCCGCTCTGCTCAATGCCGTTTCCTCCTTACTTGGGCAACAAGAAACCCCCAATATACAGCACACCATTCACAGTACCTAAACTCACCCAATATTGTGTTGTTTGGGGGCTTTCCTCGTTTTTCCCAAGCTTGCAGACCCTGAGAGCCTGTCTCAGGGCTCTCAGCTTTCTGGTGGGCAGGGGATATGGCCTCGGAGCACGATGGCCTCATCCTGCCATCACTGTGGCTCTGTTTAGAGGCTGGTATGCGGGTCGTCCCCAAGGTGGAAGGGGTGGTGGCTGGGAATTGCTGTGGCTTGGTGCTGCCCTGGAGGGATGCTGCTCTCCATCGGGTCTGGTGGGGAGCGGGGTTTGGTGAGCCATGAGAGCAGACGTTTGGGAGCTTGTTAAATGGGGGAAGGGGGGAAGAATATTGGCTTTATGAAAAGGAACTCTAAATGACTCAGGATGCAATAAAAGCTCCGTTTCCAGCTGAGTAGATTGGGTTACACATTAGGTCACAGAGATGCAGGGTGAGGGGAAATAATCCTGTACCTCTGGTTTGGATGTGTGTGCCAGGGCGTCTGCGCAGGGCGTGGGGCACGACCTTCCCTCCTGCTTCTGAGGGCTTGGAGCCGGGCTGTGCGGCTGGAGCCGGCCGCGGGATCCCTCCTGCTCCATCCACGTGTGGGATGGCAGCGGCACAGCCTCTGGTGGCTGCTTACAGAGGAAGGCGCCTTTGATATAGGGCACCTGGGAGCACTAAATGATGACTTACAATGGGCTGTGTAAAAATAAAGACTTGTTTTGTCCTGGCTGTGGCTTACAAATGGAAGTTATCATCTCTCCAGCTATCCAGAGGGGCTGGGAAGCCTTTGCTTCACCCCACAACTCACTTCCAGGTCTGACCCGCCCGGCAGCGAGCAGCTGAGTGGCAGAGTGCATGTGGAGGTGCAGAGAAGCCCAAACCTTCCCTCTGCTTGCTTCGGTGGGGGTGCACATCCCTGAGGGGTGCTTCCAGCATGGGGTGCTGCTGGGCTGGGGCTGGGAGCTGATGCTGGGCTGCTCCCCTGGAGCCGCTTGCTCCCAAGGTGAAAACAAGGTGAGGACCTCGCTGCTTTAAAATAACAATAATAGGTGCTTTCCTGCCTGCACCTTTCTCTTGGGAGAAGCGTGCAGGGGGCAGAGCCCGGCTGTGGGATGGTGTGGGGTCAGGTACTGCCTGCCAGCCCCGGGGGCTCGCTCATCTGTCTGTGTACCTGATAGGAGCAAAGAAGAGCAAATAGTCGTGAGGAGAGCCCCACGGCATATACTGTCGGGATGACAGATGGAAATATATTTTTGAAACATTCTTGCTGCAGAGCTGCTTCTTTGAAGTGCATTTGAGCGATGCCCCATGCCAAGAACAGGGGGAGAAACCACGAGGGTCAGCAGAGCTGGAGCTCGCCCGCCCCAGCACAGGGTACCACCAGGAGGAGGTGGCGGTCCCGCAGGATCCGTCCTCTGTGGCAAACACAGGTCTTTATGGGGGTGTTTCTCCCAGAGCATGGTGCTGATGAGCTGTGCTTGTCAACAGTGCTGGCCAATTGTTTGAGCTTATTTCCCCCCCAGTAAGTGGCTTATTGGGAAAGAGGGGAGAGGGCTAAAGGTCTGTGGGTTTTTTTTCCCAAAAGATGGAAAAGCATTGCACTTGTTCTCAGAGCAAAAAGCTCCACATTCAATCCATTTCAGGGAGGTGAAGAGGGAATGGGCATCCACAAGGAAGGGATAAAGCAAGGCCAGGCAGGGTAGCATGGTCCTCGGCTCTGTTCAAGGCATCCCTTTGGGTGAATTTATCCCTGGTTGGGGAGGAAGGCAGCTGGAGGGCTTGTTCTGGAGATGCTGGCAGAGCTCCTGACACCTTGCAGCCCCTGCTCTGGCCCCGGGGAGGACAGCAGCGTGCACGCTGGCTCCCAGCGTGGGGCAGCGCCTGGTGACAGCAGGCTGCAGTGCCATCCCGTACCTGTTTGATCTCCCGGTGCAAAGATGCATGTGCTGTGAGCGTGTGATAAAGTTCCTGTGATAATGTGACAGCTCCAGGCCCCCGGTCAGCCCCGCTCTGGGTTGCAGATGTTGGCTGTGCAAGGGATGCTCTCGGCAGCACTGACTGGACTTGCAGGGGTACTGGGGAATTTGGTTCCTTTTCGATGGGAGGTGGCATTTGGGATGCTCTCCCTGAAGGGGATCAGGGCACGGGAGCTGAATGCTGGTTTGCCCCAGCACAGCAGCCACAGGTCCTGTGTCCACGTTGTCCTACAGCAGAGAGCTGGGAGGACAGCGGGCAGGTTCCTGCTTCTGGCATGGGCTGTGCTGTTCATTTGCTGAAGGAGCAGAAACTTTGCTAAAGGTTTTGATTCATCTGAGCAGGCTCAGGGCTCTGGTTCCATTCCTCCGATGGATGGGGAAACTGAGGCACAGGGGCTCACTGCCATCCCCCATGCCGCTGGCAGTGTCACCTGTGTCATGCCTGGAGGTGGCTCTGCCCAGGTGCAGCCCCGGTCTCTCCCCGTGCGCTCTCGGGCAGCCGGAGCCGTCCTCGCTTCCAGCCGGGCCGATGGCAGTTCCGCTCCTAATATGTTAATCTGATGGGTTTTGTCATGAGCAAAACAAGAAATCACGTTTTTAATAATAAAAAAAAGGGTCCTGCATCTTGTTAACATCTGGAGTTCAATCATTTCTGTGCTCAAAACTGTGGAATGCTTCAGCACGATATAAATCTTGCCACTCGCCGTACATGGGCTCCAGATGGGGAGGCAGCGCCCGTGCTCCCTGTAACCCACCCGGGTGCCACTGGGCAGAGCGGCCAGCGTCCCCTGGCACTGCCACCGCCGCTTTCACCCAGATCGATGAAAAATACGTTAAACCCCGGAGCGGAGCCAGGGGTGCTCCTTGGGCAGGTTGCAGTCCCTGCCCGCACACCGGCTGCTTGATTTCCCTCGTGGTCTCTGGAGGTGCTTTTTTTGGAAATCTGAATGCAGCCATTGCCCCACAGACATAGTGAAAGCAAGAGAATTTATTCTCTCTGAAAGTTTTGTTTTATCTTAGCCTTAAACCTGAAAATAACACTTTTTGGTTAAAAATCAAGATTTTGCATCTCGAGGCTGAAACTTGAGGGTTTTTCTAAGCTTCTGATATTTCAGACGAGCCAGGCAAATTTCCATAAAATAGGTTTTCTGTTTTTTAATTTATTTTTAAAAGTTGCCTTTAACTGAAAAATGATCTGCTAAAAACTGCTTAGGTGGAGGTTTTTCAACCAGCTGCAGGCAGGGCACTGATGTGAGAAAGCCGGTAGCTGACTCGTGCATGGGGAAGGGAAATGTTTGTTGGGAGGGTTAGGAGGCTCGACGCCGCTTGCGGTTTTGTTGGCTTTATAGGTTCGGCTGCTATAAGCTTTAGGCACGTCAGGTCAAATATCTCTGGGCAGAATTGAGGTGGGAGGAGGCAGGCTGGGGGGGATGCTCGATGAGCATCCTCCTTCCCATTCAAACCCTGGTGTGCCCAAATACCTCGGGCACAAATACAAGGGTCTGGGCTTTATCAGCTGGTGTCTAGGGCTTATCTGTACCTTCAGGCACTCAGACATCTTTAAATGGCCTGGCCAAAAGCGAAAGCTTCATTCCCAGTGGATTCAAAGAAAACTAGAGATGTGCCTGCCCGTTCTCAATACAGATGCTTTCCTCAGCTGGGGCTGGAGCAATGCTCTCGGTGTGGCTTTGACAGATGATGTACCGCCCTGACACCCCCTTCCCCCCAGCTTCCATAGCTTATTTATGGGGAAACGCGGAGTCGAGGCATATGAAAATCATTTTTCACTTTTATCGGTTCGGGGCTGGGGAAATCAATCCGCTGCTATGCGAGGGCTGGTGAGAGCTCAGCGCCGCTTAAAGCAGCTTGTGGTCGACAGGAGCAGCATCGAGCGAGGGTCCCAGGGCTGGACGGCTGCGATGCTGGGTCCCCTCCGAGCGCACGCGTGTGCCTTGCATCCACAGAGACTCTGCTGTGAGCGCAGGGAGGGTGCTGGTGCTTTGCTGTGGCTCTGGAGGTGTGCGAGGAGGCTGATGCTGGCCACCAGCTCCATGCCGTCTGTGGCCAGGCTGCTCCTTTGCCTCCAAAATTCCTTTTTCCTCCCCAGGATGCTTGACTTGTGCTAAGTGAATTTTCATGTAAAGCGTTGGTCATCTTTTTGAAGAGCTTGGGTTTTAACTGGAAAGCAAAAAAAAAAAAAAAACCAAACTGGAAATATTTGGAGCCAGAAAACTTTAGATTCACAGAAATTAAACAAAAATCAGGCAAAATTGTTTGGTTTCCCATTCCCATCCTTCTTTCCCTGGGAACCAAACTACCTCTCTTTCTACAGAGGAAGAAAGAGACAGGCAAGATAAATCCACAGCAATCTCTGCCAAACTGATCTGGGGGGAATATTCCTTCCTGCCCCTAAAACCTGAGATGTGCCTAACCCCAAACGTCAGCAGGGTGCTCGGCCAGATGCTGGGGTGGCTTCACAGCACCCCGGGGCTCCCCACAAATCCTTGCAGCATCTCAGCTGGGACCCCTGCGAGGGAGAGGGGAGAAGATGGGTTGGAAGCCATCTCTTGTATTCAAGCACCCCATCAGGGTTACTTGGGCATTAAGGTTTGTCCATGGCTCTCCCAGTTTGTGTTTGCTGTTGCTGACCATGCTGTCTGCACAGGGAGGAGGAAGGCTCCCAGCTTCTTCCTCACCTCTTGTGGCAGAGATGCTGAAGGCAACTCTCGGCTTGCTTTCCTCTTGTCTACGGTTGAATGTTGGCTGATCTTGTTTGCTAAACAAGAGTGCCGGTGGCAGAGGAATTAGAAGAAATCCCTTCTTAATTGGAAACAGTGAGTTTGTGTATTTTTTCAGTTGTCTATTTTGGGCCTTGTAAAATTAAAGTTATTAACTGTAATGCAGCGGTTTCCAGATTCCCACAGCCCTTTACAATAGCGGGGAAATTCATCCCAGGTCACTGGGAGCCTTTAATGAATACATTAAGGCTTATTATTAAAATAAAGTACTTGCAGCTTTATGGGAGACATCTGGCAAGGATGCTCGTCTCTCTGAAGGCAGCTTGGCTCCCCGAGTGTCCTCTCCCGGCGTGCCCCGCGTTGGCCCCGGCACGGGCTTACAGCAGCGGTTCCTTGCACGTGGGTCTGGGACAACGAGGGGACCTTTGGAGGTGATGGAGAGCGTTTGGTCTGGGTCTGTCCCGGTGGCTGGTACTGGTGTGATGCCCTACCAGGATGCTCAGCATCGGGCGATGGCATTAACCAGCGTCTTCACGGAGTGTGGGTGCTGGTGGAGCTGGGATTGGGCTGACCCCAGGCGAGGAGCCTGGGGGAGCCAGCTGCCCGGGCTGTGGGCAGGTGGGCTTCCAGCCAGCTGCTGGCCAGCTGTGCCGGCCCAAAGCGCAGAGCTGGCAGGGGTGCTGCAGCTGCCGAGCTGGCTTGGCTTCACATTGCGATCTCGCTGGTGGGGGTGTACCCATGCAACAGCTCCGTGCCACGTGGATCCATCCAAAAATAATTCCTCGGTGTTGTGAAGCAAGTTGGAAAGCGAATCCCTGGGGTTTGGTGGAGCTGGTGGCACCCAGGGGAGCGGGGACCACGCGGCTGGGGTGCCAGTGTGCCGGCGGGGACGAGCTGCGCCTGCGTCCCCACGGGCGGCACGGTCTGGAGCAGCGGGTGATCTTATCGCTGCTTTATCTCTATCCAGGCTTGATCCCCACAGAAAGCAGGGCCACGTGGCGGTAATTGCGTTAGGAAAACAAACTAATCTCTGAAGGGACAGAGAGCAGCTGTTGGGCTATCGGGGGAGATGGAAGTGGCCTGGCAGCTCGCAGAGCAGGGCTGCAGGGGCCAGGGAGGGAATAAAAACAAGTTTTGGGCTCAGGATGGAAAAAGTGTGGAGAGCTGGGCTTGGTGCACTTGTTCAGCAAGCGCCAGGTTTCTTTGGTTATGTTAATTTTGGGGGCACATAGCACCATGAGATGGGGATGCCTTGAGATGGGGACACCCAAATCCTGGCTGTGAGCATCTTCGGCCTGGTGGGAGCGGGAGGAGAGCGAAGCGCAGGGGAGGGTCAGGGTCGCGCCAGCCGAATCGAGCCCCTGGCTGGGAGTAACCCAGCCCTCGGGAAGGTTAAATCCAGATCCGAAGTGTCTGGCTCGGCCCCAATGCAAACATTGTTGTTGTTTCTGGATTATGTAGTTTAACAGAAAAAATCCTATCACTCAGTAATGCCAACAAGATACACTCTTGTGTCTTGTATTTAGTCTATCCTATGAACTTTATTAAAGCTCATATAAGGAGGGATTTTAAAAAGCCTAGAATTATGCAGCTCCCATAAGTTTTCCTGAAAATAATTTTTTGCCATGTTCTTCCACAGCAGTTAATTAAGACTTCTATTAAATGCTGACAGGCACTTGATAATGTTATATATTGCAGCAGGCTCTGTTCGTAGTGTTAAAATTATGGCAGTAAAACAGTTTCCATTATAGCCCTTTTCATAAGCTAATAACTTCTGAAAACATTCACATCTCAGGTTGAAATTTTTTGCATGCCTCGTCCTTGCCTAGTTGTGAACTTCTTGGAAACTTTGAGCAAAATCCATCTTGTCCTTTTTGAGTTATGGAACTGAGGGGGAGGAAAAATGAACACTTTATTTTCAGTGGTAAGATGTGGGGGGAAAAATGTAACAACGTATTTTTCTCTAAATAGATGTATGGCAGAAGCTTGTGATACCCGAAACTGGCTTCATGAATCGATAGGACAGTCTCATGGTAAGAGCTGACAGCATCTCCATCTATAGCACCTTCTATTCTGTCTCTGTTAGAGTGCCTGGGGCTTGTCCCACCCATGAAAATCCTCTCTGACTTAAAAGCATTCATGCCCCCAATGGCAGAGCATCAAGGGGTCCAGTTGCCACCCATGAGATGTGACTCTTGGTGTCAGGTTAAAAAAAAATAAAAGTTGGTAATAACTTTTTCCTTCTGCAAGTATTTTTTGAGGTACTGACAGTATTTGTCTTCTCTCATGGGGATGAGGAGTCAGTCCTGAAAAATGTCACGAACCAAAAAACCTAAGGGTAAGATCTTTCTAGGTCAATAAAAACATTTTTCTTTGATAATTTCAAGCTTCCTGTTTTGATAGATTTTTTTTTTTCCTACAAGCAGCCTAATCTTGAAGAGAAAAGACCTTTTCATCTAAAAACCCTGGGATGTGTCACTGAAGGAAATGCAGAAACCAAACACTTGGACAATTTGGAAGTGCACACTAATTTTTCCAAGATGAAACAACCGTTACAGCTACCCTTGCCTGCGAGAAGCTCCTTGGGCATTTTCCCACCAGCCCCCTGCACCATCAGCTTCTCAGCTGGCTCCTGTTGGGCCATGGCAAGATGTGGCAGAGGGATCAGCACACATGGAGTGACATCGGTGCTTTTGTTTCCAGAACCGTGGAAGTGCTGTAGGCCTGAGATTGCAGGAAGGAGGGGCTGCAGGAGGTCAGGAACGTCACATCAGGTTAGCTCGAAGGTGCCCGGTGCCCCTCTGTGGGTGGCAGCGACTCCCTGGGGAGGGCGCACGCGGGATGGATGATGCGTGCTGTGGTCTCTGCGTGCTCCCGAGGGCTGCGAGGCTTTGAGATTCCCATCAGAAGCGGAGGAAGCATCAACCGGTGCTGTTATGGTGGGTAATGGTCCACATCACCGGGCTCGGTGTGCTCCGGGTGCATCCTCTGGCTTTTCCAGACCGCGGCAGTAATGGAAGGCGCAGAGGTAGCGCGGCGCTGGAGCCCCGCTCGCTGTCGTTGCTGCAGCACGCTCTGGGGCAGGGAGAAGGGGGGAGGCTCCTATCCCCCTGGAAAAAGCAGGGATGTGCATCAAGCTTTCTCCACTGAGCATTTCTGCGTTTTGCCTCCGAGCCGCCCCCCTCCCCGCGCATTCCTGCACAAACCCCTTTTGTTCGCTGCCCTCAGCCAGCATACAGGCAGCAACAGCAGCCCAGATGTTCCCTATCAAACTCAGAGCCATGCCAACAAACTTTGGCACACATGAAAGTGTGCTGAGGAATGGGCCTCAGCAAATACCATTTTTTTTCCTTCCCCTCCCATTCCTGCAAGTATTTTTAAATGCTAATGGCTTCCACGCTGCGACAGCCTGCGGGGGGGGCATGAAATAGCAGTGAGGGGCAAATTTGCCCTGATCTCGAGCCCCTGCCCCTCGTTCCCCTGATGTGGGTGAGCCAGTGTCGTTTCCCCATGGGTGAGGCTGTTTAGAGGCAGCAGGCGCAGCCCAGCCTGCAGAGGGGATGCAGACGATGCTTTGGGGAAATTTGCGGTAAATGGGGGTGATTGCACGAGTCCAAAACCTTCCTCTGCCTGTAGGAGCAACAAACCTGTTTCTGGACAGGACACCATCCTGAGGCTGTGTGGGCATGTGCTTCAATGGAAGAGCTCCCATTGCAGCCCGGCATGTAAAGACCGTATGGATAACAGCCACTGAAGGCACGTGTGTGCGCTCCCATGCAGGCTTGGCTCTGCCCCATCGCTGCAGATGTTTCTCCACCTGGCAGGGCCCTGTCCCACCCCCCAGAGAGACAGGCTCAGGAGACAAGCGCCTACCCTCACCCATGCTAGCTGAAGCAAGCAGAGGCTGTTTCTGCTAGAAAATCCATCTGATCTAAGAGAATCCCATTTGTTTTGGCACCAGGGCTCTTCAAAGAGCCCAGTCGGCCTTTTTCCCCCTCCGCTATAATGGCAGCAATGTATTTTTTCACTCCTCTCTCACGTTGTAAAGACTGAAGTGCTTTTGCTCAAATTTAAAAATCAAATCAAATCACATCTGGAGGAAGACCAGACCTTGCAAGTTTCCACAGAGGGTGGTGAACCTCTCTCCCTAGATATGAGATAATCTCCTTGAGGAACTTGCCCAGATTTCCATCCTGGAACAAGGCGCTTCCCTTTTTGCACAAGAAGCAATGGCACGAGCCACCATGCCGTGAATTCAGCGAGAGGAGGAGATGGACAGAGCCCCAGGAGAGGGAGAGCAGATACATTTCCAGCCCAGAGCCAAACGGGGATGAAGCAATGAATGCAGAGAGGTTCAGAGGAATAACCAGATGTGCATGTGATGGCTGGGGCTGCAGAAGGGAGAGAAGATTGTTTTGCACAGTCCAAGTGCAGGAGTCATCCTGGCTGTGGATATGTGCTCTGGGCAGCAGTGCCGGCTGCTGCTGACTGGGTGTACTGGGCAATACTGGGCTGTTTGTGGGCAGGGGTGGTGTTCAGAAACACGCACACACCCCAAGGCTTGTGCCTCTTGTGGTGGGACAGTGACCCTTGCAAGACAAAGCCACAGGTCCTTGTCCTGGCTGTGGGCTTGGAAAATAAATGTAACCTTGGAGAAAAGGTTAAGGCCAAGAGGCAGCAAAAGAAAAATGGTCCCAGCTGATGAAAGCCCCTTTCTCTCTGGAGGGATGGAGAAGGGGAAAGTGAGATTGTGGTTAGTTTTCTACGAAAGACTTGTAGGGACTGCTTCTAGAAAGCAAAGAAAGCACCAGTCCTTGGCTCCCTTCATTAAGGAGGGAAGGCAGCACACTGAATTTGCCATTAAAATAGCAATAATAAAAAAACATAGCCCCTAAACTATTCTGTTTAAAAATAATAATAATAAAAATTAAGAGGTAGTTGCCATTTCACATGTGGTCTGGTTTAAATCCTGGGAGCGACGTGGCCCCTGAGAGCTAACCTGCTGGAGCAGATCCCCGCTGTGTTCAAAGGCAGTGGTGAACGCTTGAGTTTGCTTTCAGACTTGGGCTGGGCCTGCTAAGGGTTTTGAAGCCCTGAGCAAGTTTTGGAAGATCTCTTTTCATGACCAAGCAGTCTGTGGGGAAAAATACACCGCTAGATTAGCATGAAGGGAGCAGTTTGGGATGTGAGGCGCGTCTCTCCAGATGCTCGCTGGATTGCTTTGAGGCTTACGCAGAAAGTCTGCAAACTTTGGGGCTTTATATAAAACCTGGAGGACAAAGGTCCCCTCTGTAAGCACAGACAGTCTGCTTCCCCCAACTGAGGCTGATTCCAGCAGTGGATCTTCATTTCACGCTCCCAAGCCAGATGAAAAATTGCAGACAATCTCACCATGTGTACCTAAGAGGGTTTCTAGTTGCTGGTGCACAGGTGTTGCTGCAGGGATGATGCAGACATACCCTGGGTGCATTGTGGCTAAATAATCCTGCTTTTCCAAGCTGATCAGTCCGCGTTGGATTAAAAAGTAATGCTGGCTTGTTCTCAGCTGCAAAACTCAGGATATCTGTTTGTCCTCTTCAGCTCATCTTCAGTCTCTGTTTGGGAGCACATTGCTACACTGAGCACGTGGACAGGAATTGCGGAGCCTTTTCTCCTGCTAGGAGAGGAATCTGGAAACAATTACAAGCTGCTCATGCTTAATCACTTGGGTAAATCTTAAATGCCTGTCTTAATATTTTGCAGGACTGAAGATGGCATCTGAATTTTTGTGGTGCACAGGTTACGTGGCAGAGCATGCAGACTTGGATGGTTTTGCTCGGTGAGTGTTTGAGGGGTGGCTGGTCCTGAGGACCCATAGGTCCTCTGAAATTCAGGTACAATTTCAAAGAAAATCTAAAATGAAAAAAGAAATAGAACTATTTTGCCTGATATTTGTGCAAATTGTCAGCTCACCAATGTACTTATGAGCCTTACTGAGCCCTATCATTTGTACCTCAAACTGAATTGGAAGAGAGTGTTATATTAGTTAAAAAATGAAGTCACTTGTGGAAAGCAAGGCAACCAAAATAACTCTCAACTCTGGGTTGAAGTCAGTCAACAATAAGACAAAGCAATACAAGCCCTTCTTTCTTTCCTTAAATATTGAAATGTTTCACTTCAGCATTTTCAGGCTGAAGCAGTTTGCTTTACTGACAATCCTTGAGTCTGAAGCCAGTTTTTTTTTTTTCATTTTCAAATGGACATAAATTTGAAAGAAGGAAAAGTTGTCAGTTTTAGTGTGACTTTTTTTTTTTTTAAGATTAAATAGTCTCTAAGCAAACCAGAACATTTTGTTACCAGTCAAGCAAAATGCTTTTGTTTGACCCAAAATGAAATGAGTTTTTCTGATTGTATTAAGTCCTTCCTCTTCAACTCAGCTCCAAAACCAGGATTTTCCACCATTGCTTTTACTTTGGCCACTAGAAGAAACCCATCATCCTTGTTTTCACCTTACTGCTGCAGTAGTAAAGGGTCTAATTTTGGTTGCCCCTATTTTAATTGGAGCTTTCTTTATTAACTGCTAATTTATTGCTAGCTGAGATCTGTGATATCCATGTTCACAGCCAGGGTGTGGTACAGATCTCTCTCCAGCGATCTTGGATACCTCATCAAAGAGCTGCTAAGCCTCTCTGGCCATCAGCCTGCTTATTTACAGTCTTTACAGCTCAGGCTTGAAACTTGCAGTTGACGCTAATGGAGATTTGGAAATCTTCATTAGCACATGTGGCCCTGGTAAGCTTTTTGTGGGTGTGTCGGTTGGATGTGCAGTCATGACAGGAACTAAAAGCTGAAGAAAACACTCCCCTTTGAGAAACTGCTGAAAAGCAGCTTCTACGAGAACATTTTGGAAGGCAGCTACTGTCTTACAGGGGTGATTTTCCAAAGTCAGAAAAGGAACTTACCTTCTAAAGCCTCGGTAAGAGCCAAGCACTCTGCAACTCAGCAATCCTTTGAAAACCTCGTCCCAAATCCAGTCTCAGCAAATAACAGTTCCTCACTAAAGAACACCCATAAACACATGAGCTTTTACATCTTTTTTTTTTTTTTTTTTTTGTACTTGCTGCAGAGAGAAAGCACCAAGGTTTTGTGAACTTTATGGTGGGAAAGATGCAATGTTTTACCTCAAAGACTTCCAAATCGCAGCACGTGTTATCTGTGCTGTGGCTGGTGGCCAAGGCTCCAAGTGGAAGCAGAAGACCTTCCCTCGGGGCCTGATGTGTGCTCAGGAGCCAGACAGGTGCAGGTGGTGTTTGAGGTGATGCTGGTGTGCTGTGTATGGAATCGGCCATGTTACCTCAGAGCACCTATTTATGGTGCTGAGGACAACTCTGGGCTCCCCCAGGTTCTTACCAGGCAGCTGAGGGGTCCTGGCCCTGCACACCCCTCTGTAGCTTAAATGTTTGCAGGATGTGGGGTGAAGTAAGCTAGAAGAGTTTGCAGCCTGCTGGTCTCCAAATGGGTTCCTCTGCCAGGGGAGATGCTCAGTTGTTCTTCCTTGTTTGTGCTACAGGGACCTGAACGAAATGGAGATTGTTGTGCCCTGGACAAGACTCCATGGAGAAACATCCAATGTCTTACTACAAGGACACAGGAAAGGTGAGGGGACAGCTTGTTTTGCAAACATGTAGGGGTTGTCACACATCCTCCTTTGGCACTAGATACGTCACCTTAGCTGGCATCCTTGGTCCTGTTTGCTGAAACCCTGGCTTGCTGAATTACAGCGGCATCGAGCTGGGAGAGGTGAGGGGACAGCATCCTCCAGCATGTGGCTCACACAGCTGGAAGGAGCTGCCTCAACTGGCCCTAGCACGTGTTGGACTTGGTCACGAGCAGGCATTCACAAGTTATGGGCTGTAAGTAGTCAGTGGGCACTGGGGGATATTTGGCATGATTTTCACATCATATAATAGTCCACTGCTGGCTCTGGGGGTTGGCAAACATCTGTCCTTCTGTCTTGCCATGAGAAGATGATGATTTGCCATGCTGACTTTGCAGAGGAGGCAGGAGGTGAAGAGCTGGCCAGTGCCAGGGATGGCACAGCCGGTGGTGTGTGTCCCCAGGCAGGGTGATGGGGCCGTGACAGCAACAGGAGGAGGTGGAAATGGCGTGGGAAGCATCACGGTCATGGGAACAAGGCTGATTTCCAATGGGCCAACAAAAATTATTCAGCAAAGAAAGGTTAAAAATGTTGTACAGCAGCCTGGACCCGTGGGGCATCTATGGGTCTCCATCTCCTTTAGAACTTGTGTGGGGATCCACACATCTGAAACCACTGAAAACCACGTCTCTTTGTCCCAGGGCTGCATTGACCTTTCCTCTGTCTTGCCTGACAGATGTTTGTTTTTAAAAATATCTGGTGATGGACACTCTGTGCTCTTCTGAAGCCAATTCTCTGAACGTTTTGCTGCCCTAACTACTGGGAAGCCCCTCCTCATATCCATCTTTCTTCTCCACCTATCCACCATGGACACTGAAAACCAATTACTCGTGCTTTTTTACAGCTGCATTTTCTATATTTGAAGACTATTATCGTGTCTTCTCCCCCGCAATTCTCTCCCATCCAGACTAAACAAATGCCATTCATTCACTTGAGCATGTAACAACAATATGTTTGTTTGATGAAATAAAATTTGTTTAGTGCAGCGGTTCTAATAACTCTTTCTATGCCAAAAATAACAAACATTTAGTAAATTTCTCTTCAAATCTCTAGTTTTATCAACTGTTTTGACAGTTAAGATTACCGTTTTTAACACAAATGGTTAGAATTAAAGCAATTGCTTTCTAATTTTTCTATGTAAATGTTTGAATTATGACTTACATTGAGCACTACAATTAGTATTATAGAACTGACGTGAAATATTTGTTTTTTAAGGGGTATTCTTTTAGACATAAAAAGATACTTTCTAGATAAATTTTTTACAAGCTATTAGCTGCAAAAATATTTCTTCAGCTATAAGAAAATATGTAGCAATAATTGCTCACTTCCACTTGTTTTACTACTCAGCTCTGGCTTTGCCATCCAAAGTGGTAAATTTAAAATCCTTGGGAAATTTATGGTCAGGATGAATTTTATTTGACCAGTTTTTTCTTAAGATGCTTTTATTTTAGCAGCTTTTAATCCTTTTTAGATAGACAACTTTTTTTTTTTTCCCACACAAACATATTAAGGTGAGAAATTCCTAAGAAATATTTTTGTATGGAAATTTTTCTTCGTTTCCTCACTGAGAATGGTTAAGACCCCAAAGTGTATGTAAAATTTTTTTTTTAAGAAAACATTCATATTGCATGCTGAGCTTTCTTTCAGTTCAGATTTTATTTTTTGAAAACTGAACTTTTCTTAAGGAAAAAAGGAAAGGTTGAAACTAGAAAACACGGGGGACTTCCACAGCCCTGCACTATATGCTCACACCCCATGCCCCCGGCTGTACTGGGACTTCTTCCTTTGGTCCAGAGCCCCTCTCCCTGCAGTGCAGCGCCAGCTCTTAGACAGCTCTGCAGCATCCAGCAAGAAGAGAGAAATCTGCTGGGAGGATGTGCCCCCTCTCCACTGGGATTGGAGAAGTAAAACTTGACCCTTTTAAAGTAAAATAACTGCAGCTGCAAACCTCAGCATTCAGGAGATTGCCCCTCAGGTCTCTGTGAATGGTGACTCAGAGGAGGCGAGATCACAGCCTCCAACTTGCTATGTAAGTCTGCCTCTTCACTAGGAAACGTATAAAGATCCACAAATCAAAAGATGTTGAAAACCATTGGTTTATATGGTTTAAGAAGCAGTTTTCCCATGTAGTTTTTTCACCTGGTAGCTCTTTAGATAAGTGGATTTCTGTTTCCCTCTCAGAAATTCTTACAAACCAAGACTGCTGTGGTGCCAGAAATGATGGTGTTGACTTGATCCCACTGGGCAGCTTAGGAGAACAGAAACCGGAGAGAGAGATTAATGCTGTGATTTTTTGATTTGGCTTTCTCACTGCAGAATGAGAAGAATTCATTTTACACTGGAAACACTATTCCCATTAGATATACCTGCATTTTTGCATAAATTTGCAAACCAGCCCCTTGCAGTACAGCAGGCAGCAGCAAGATAACACTGGGGCTGTGTTCTCGCACTGCTGCAGGGGCTTGAATCGCTGGCTGTAGCTTTATGTCCAGATTAAAGCAGCCAAGAGGCAGAGAAGGACACGCAGCACCTACTGTTAGCCTGTCCCAGAGCTGAGATTCTGTAATACAGTGATGATCTCATTGCACTCAGAGCCTCATCCTGCCATGGGCTGAGCTCTGGGTTCCCAACACAGTGGATCAGGAGCACACTGGTGCCAAGCTGGGCATCTTGGCACTGCCCCGGTGAGGCTTGGTTAAAGATCAGGGCATTAGCACGTGGCTGAGGTTAAGCACAGGCTTGCATGCTGGTTTGGATCAGGTCCTGGGGCTCAGCAAGGCTACTTTCCACCTTGGTTTGTGTGTGTGGTGTTCCCTATTGGAGAGCTCTGAGCCTTCGGGGGTATCCANGGAAAAAAAAAAAAAAAAAAAAAAAAAAAAAAAAAAAAAAGTGCTGAACACAGAGACCAGTGTTGATACTCTGCCCTCAGCAGTATCTAATCCACAGCCTGCTGGACAATGGAACAATCGCAATTACCTTCACTGGGCTGCAGAAGAGGTACAGCTCAGTGCATGGCTGCCCTGTACCTCAAGTGCCCTCTTGCTTTTGGTGCCATGCTAAGAAATCAATTACTCATCTCAGGTTCAGAACTTTCCTGGATAGTACAGCTGAGAATCAGCAAAATAAACTTCCATAGCATGGATGTCAAAAGCATCCTTTAAAGGAGAAATTAATTCATGAGTAAAATCATTCTCAAAAGGTGGGGCTTGCTCCTTCTGTGAGCAGTAACCTGGCTTGGCTGGACATGGTGATTCTTCTGAAGCCAGCCTCCATCACACTCTGGTAAAAAGTGGGATGGTATTTACATGCATATAGTTTGATATATTTTCTCAGCAGAAAGAGAAATAAATGGATTTAGGAATTTTTGCCTTTGTTTCTTGCAGGATGGTAAGTATTTCCCCAGGCCTCACTGTTTGCATGTTATAGTCCTCAGGAGCTCACGACAGGGTCTGAAACACAAGCAGGAAGGAAATTGTCCTTCCATATTCATGTCTTTCCATCTCACATTATGGCTCAGTCAGTTACTGGGATCGTGTCGCTTTGGGTGTTATTGTGACAGCATGCAGAGTGGGGAGCAGAACTGGGTTAAACATAGACATGTCTAAGTGAGGGAGCCCCTTGCAGGAAGAGCTTATTTGGCTCG
>VXAA01004886.1:620119-652838 GCA_013399115.1 Anseranas semipalmata | reverse complement strand
CAGCCGCCGTCCCCGCACCGCCGGCCGTGCCCTCAGCTCGGGCAGCCCGGGCCCGCATCGCACGCCTCGGCCGCTCCGGACAGCCCCGTGCTTCCCCCGGCCAGCCGACCGGGCCCCGTCTCTCGCTGATTTCCCCAGCCTCCCAGCCAGCCCCTCCGCCTGTCCGTCGTGTTTCCAAGCTCTCCAGCGAGCCCGCTTGTGTTTGCAGCCTCCTCTCTGTTCATGTGTCACCCCCGTTTTTTGCTTTATAAAGCTCGAGTTTGCCCCTCTGACTAGGACCCTTCGTTAGCCCTACATCTGGCTCTCCGTGATTCCCCAGGGGCCGCCTCCACCCCTCCCTAAGGTTCCCCCTTTAGCCTCCCAGCCCAAGCCCTTTATTCTTCCTTTGCCTCGTTCTGAATGCTCAAACTCTCTAAAACTCCCGATTCTTAGACTAATAAAACATTTATGGGTTCCTGGGTATTCCCCTGGGTGCCTTACCTTGACAGCCAGATATGTCTTATCAATAGGTTGGCTTTGCCCCAGTTTGCTTGCCTGGCAAAGCTAATTTGCAGAGTCTGTCTTTGATCTTAAGGTCTGTTTTTAATTGTTTCTCCCTCTCATCCATTGATAGATTTATCTGAACCGTCAGAGCAGCAGCATCGTCCCCACACTACAAATAAGAATCGGAAGCAATTGCAACGAGAAAAAGCCCTCCAGCAGCAATGTCAGAAGCTGGGACTGCAGGGTGGAGCAGCCTCTGTTACTCCTGAGCAGTTGCTCTCTGTGCCAAAACATAAGCCTTGTCATCCTCAGCAGCCTGTGCCACCAGCTCATTGTCCTTCAGCGGGAGATCAAAGGCAGCGTGACAACAGAGACCAGCAGAAGGAACTGTCACCAGCAGATCCTTGCAATGGCAGTGACAATGCCCAGAGCCTTCCTGCAAAGCCGAACACCAAAGTGGAGAAAAAGAAAGTGGAATTGTTAGTAAGTCAGTAAAATTGGGGGATGGATTTTATTCTGTATGGGTTCGTTCTTTTGCTCTACAGTAAAGTGAATTGAATATTGAACTTCCTGTATTTAATAGGGAGATTTGACAGATCATGTTTGCTTTTTCTGCATTGAACTTTTGCTTTTCATCTCTAGTTGGGTTAAACCTGATTCAGTACCAAATTCCATCACGTAATCCATGCAGATAAGGACCACGCTGTCTTCAAATCATTTTCTGTAGCAGTGGGACTGTAAATCATAAAGGGTCCAAGAGGTGGGACTGTCTTAATGATTTGTGAAGACCTAATCTCACCTGCGTCATGCTGTGTAGACAAGCCAGCCTCCACAACAGAAAGTAGCTATACCTTCTGGAAGTAGATATACCGTGATCTGTGTAACTTTGTGTTCCCCTTCACCATATTGCTGCAGATTTGTTACTATTGCCTTGGTGAGGAGAGAAAATTTCCATTTTAAAGAGTTCTCTTATCTTTTATGATTCAAGTTCTCACCCACATGAGCCCACAGTGGGCTGTCTGTCTCCCTCCAAAGCATCAGACTGGTACCTGTGAGAGAGAGAAAGGAAAAAGTACCGAGCGTTGGTGTCTGGGAGTCTGATTGCATATGGCAGTTACTTCGTTCATCATCCAAATACAGACAGTAGCCTATAAAAGGAAGGTGTTAACTAGAGAGGGCAGACATTTCCAATATGAGATGACTTGTTTTTACCTCTTCATGTTTTTCTTCCTGTCTGTATCTAAGTGCTAGTTTTCTTTTTTTTCCCCAAGTGCGCATGTAGTTCTGCATAAGATTTTCTTGTCTGTAAAGCAAAGTGTGAGGACCAAAGGGCGAATTCTTTCTCTAGGGCATATAATTTATTTTTAAAACTCTTGGATAATGCTGCTCCAGCCTCGAGTTCATTTGCAGGTCCAAACTTTCCTGCCCAATGTAATCAGTTACAAATGCTAGCTGGCTGCCAAACTGTCCTCCGTGCATCGTTTATATTCCCCCAAAACAGAGGTCAGCGGCTGTCCAAGTGTGGTGTGCCAAACCCTACCTCTGGTTAAAACTGTCCGAGGGACCTCAGAGGGGACCGAAGGTGCTTCCTGCTGGAGGGGCAGGACGGTGGCAGTGTGGAGAAGCACAGAGGGATCCGGGAGGTCCTGCTTCGCACAAATGTGTCTTGGAGGCAGCAGCTGCTGGCCCTGCTGCCTGCCATTCACCTGCCCGGGGCCTGGTTGGGATCACCCCCCTGCAGGTAGCTGTCCCTTCACCAGAACAGCAGCACTTGACGGAGCAGTACCAAATTATTCATGTGGCTGCGGCTCACTCAGGAGTACTTGCAGTTCAGCTCCTTCCTGGTGGTGAAAAATGCAGACATTTTCTGACTGGGGAGAAGATAGCTGAAGCTTAGCGGAGAAGCTTTTCGCTGTGTGGGGAGCAAATGACATTTAGCTGCCACAACCACCCCCTGAATCTGCTGAATTTGTCTCAGCCTGTGCAGTCAAATTTAAATCCTATGAAAAATATTTCTTTATATGTGCTTTTAGGAATAGGGTGGTGAGAAGTCTGAAGAGATATTCTTGTGCAGAGATGATTGTTAAAATAAACATAGCTGAATTACTTTGGCATCTTTAAGCTAAGCAAGACCTTGGAACAGAGACTCCTTAGGAGAGGACATGAAGAACTTGACAGAATGGAAAAGCAGCAAAGCAGTTTTTGTTTCTCCTTAATCCTGCCCAGCTGTGTTCACACAGGTTGTCCCCTCTCACCTAGGACCTTGTCTTCCATCCTCTAGGGCTGTTTGTATCTCTTGGTAGATGTGCCCTAGGAAATGGAAGCCATACAATTCTTTCTTTGGTGGTAAAAGTGAATTCTTGTTCTTCCTCGTTACTCAATTTCATTGTAATTTTTACCCACCCTTCATTTATATCAGTTTAATTACTTGAGGTCTGTATTGTAAAGCAGAACTGTGAGATGATCCGTTTTATAGAAAAAAAAACATTTCCAAAAAAAAGAGGCTGCATTGGCAAACTGAACAGATAATTTATAGCAGATAGTAAGAAAGCTGAAACTTCTACCTAGTGGTGAAGTACATCCCTTAAATGAAAAATAGCATCCAATTCTGAACAAGTCCTGTGTGCTCTTTCTTTCAGCAAACCTGAATTAACCAGCAGCTTATTTGCTTATGAAGTTTTTTTGTTCTGATCAGGAAATTTCATATGCAAATGTTTTATTGGTCTAAATGACTTCTTATAGATGATTCTTCTTTCCTCAGAACAGAAACCTGTTTATTGTTTCTTTGGCTTTTTTGGAGTTCACTCCAGGAAACATGATGGTGAATATTTGTGTTGTGTGGGGAGCGGAGGACAGGGAGCACATTGAACTTAAGATTAATTTTGATCTTTTTGTCAATGAGCAGGCAGGAAAAATCACGATGGGAAATCCTCCAGCAAGAGCAGCGGCTGATAGAAGAGAAGAATAAACGCAAGAAGGCACTCCTGGCCAAAGCTATTGCTGAGAGGTAAGGAGCTATGCCGTGGTGTGGGCTGAGGCTAAGAAAGGGGTTACTTTCAATCTGCAACCTGTTGCATATCGTCTTTTTTAAATCTCACTCTTTCCCTCTCTCTGTGCTCTATGTGTACTGCTCCACGAGTGAGCAGCTGTGATAGACATTTCCTATTGATGACACGTGCTGGCCACAAAGCTGTGATTAAGCATTTCACTCTTCCAAAGCTGCAGCTCTGTGCACAGACTGAACAGTTATTAGAGGATGTGAGAGTATTAGCTGAAGTCCTTGTGCCTGTCAGTAAGAGCATGTTTGGAAGTTGGGATGCTTGGATGTTTATCCTTGTTTGGTTCCTGATTTGCTTCCCTGGATTTAGGGGAAGTTTATTTGATTCCCAGCCTCTGAAGGGAAGCCATAGCTATTTCTGTCTGGGTTTTTGAGCCAGTCTTATTAGTGTGTGAAGAAAAGTGTTGACAGGAGAAGACTTATCAACTTAAAGTTTAAGAAGTGTTTTACCCCTGGCTGATTAAAATACATAGAAATCCACATGTTCTCACAACTGTTAGCCCTTGCTCTTCTGGTGACCAGACTTTAAGGCACTGTACAGTGTTGTCCAGCAAGATAGTTAAGACTGCAAGTAAGGCAAGGTTTGTAAGGAAGAATATCGCAGCAGCTGATAACACTGGATCAAGGAAGGAGATGTGCAGTTTTCAGGCTCACAGTCTTCTCCCAGACATGTATTATGTTCTGCCCATCAAAGCTCTTGGGTAGGAAAAATGAATATAGTCAGTACCGTGCAGAAGATTGTCTTTGAGGTTCTGAAGATTTTGTTTTCCTTTGCCAGGCAGAGATAAAATACAAGTAAATTTGGTCTGAGTCCCTGTAGGACAGCAAACATGGGTGTGACCACCAGGCTGGCATAAGGAGAGAGAGGAGGACTTGGAAGGTGGTCGCTAGGGAGCTATGTCTGAGATTCGGAGGCCTTCTTCAGGCTCTAAGCAATACGACAGGATATCTGTTTCTATCCACCTGCATCGGCTGGTCTAATGAGAGATGGTGTCACTTCCTACATGTCTACTCTTGCTTTCCGAGTATCTGCTTTGGGTGTAAAGCAGTGGCTGAAAAGCACGGTTTTGCTTGTGGTGACGAATGACAGTCGCAAAGTGACCTGGTGTAAAAGCTTGTTGACAGTTACTGAGTTTGCTTGGGAGTGAAGCCCATCAAAGCTCGCTGCCCTTAGCAACATTCAGTTTTCAGAACTTAGGAATGAATAGGCAGAGTTGAAAAAGGTGACATAAGGCTTGGTTGAAATCCTTCGTGTTTGATGTAAAACTTTCCATTGACTTCATTGGGATTTGGCTAGGACTTTTGGGAATAATTTTACAAAATGGAAATCAAGCTTAGGTTAGGTGACTTTTTGGCCCCTACTAACTGGTCGTCTTTGAAAGGGGATATTTGCGGGGCTAAATACCCTTCCCCCTCTCACTCATCTCCCCAAGCCATTTCCTGTTTCCTTATGCTGAGAACTACTTAGATACAGCAGCTTCTTGTGTGTTTCCACAGTGAAAGAAACACAATCCATTTTAGGCACTTTGATTATAGTCATTACGTAATTTTGCTGTAGTCCTTTAATAGCAGGCATTTTAGATCCCTGTGGATATTAAATAAGATCAAAAGTCTTAAGCCATAATAAAGGAGAAGCCTTCTGAGTAGCTCTTAAAGAAGGTAGTTGCTTTGGAAATGAGGTGAGGCCCATTATGTCAAGAATAGAGGCTTGTAAAGAAAAAAAAAATGCATCTTCCTTTTGCAGATCCAAAAGAACTCAAGCTGAAACAGTGAAGCTAAAAAGGATTCAGAAGGAGTTACAAGCTCTGGATGACATGGTATCTGCTGACATTGGCATCCTGCGGAACCGCATTGATCAAGCCAGCTTAGACTACTCCTATGCCCGGTAAGTGACTGACAGGGAGGAGGAAATAACCCTGCCTGAGTGGAGGGAGCAAAAGCAGTTTCCTGTCACTGAAGCAGTAATGGACTTATGTCATTGCAATAACGTGTACTTAAAGTGGCCAGTCTGTGGGGCTTTGAAATCTTGAGGTAAAAGCGTGCTTTTATTTCCTCATTTTTACCTTGGAATCTGGAAAATGAAGTAGGTTTTCCGACTGCAGACTGTGCTTTCCAGCTTCGTGCTGTCATGAGACGTACTTACTGCTTTAACTGTGGAGTTGTCCATAAGCCCTGCTTTATTGTTTCAGGGTTGTTTATTTCTTCTCAGGGGAAAGAGTTTTTTTTAGAAGTCCTAAAATGAAAGTCCTTTTCAGGGAAACTTGCCTGTTGATGACAGCTCTGGTCCTGTTAGAATCAATGGGACCAATTAAGCTTAAAACATATAATATTGCTGAAGTGCTTTTGGAACTGGGATGAAAAATTGAAGGAAAAAGTAAGCTTTCACCCTTCACAATGTGCCTTTAATCACTCTGGTTCTGATGAGTTCCTTAAATGCAAGAAATTAATCGGAACACCCTATTAGTTGTGGGTAAACCACAACATCAGTAGATAAACATCAGCATGTTTATGTAGCCATTTAATAAAATGGAAACGTTCGGTTGCGGTTTTTGGTTCACGATTCAATGTGTTAAACGTCTATTCCTCCTTATGAATTCTGCTATATGTTGACCACAGGCCAATAAACAGGGTAACTAGTCTTTAAAAAAAATAGCAGCGGTAGCTAAAAAAAAGGATTTCTTTTGCATAATTATCATTTGAAATATCTAAGATTAACTGTAGTTTCAGTAGCTGAGTGCATATGAATACTGAATTTCATATCCTCAAGAGGGAAAGTGTTTAAGTGTATTTTAGGTTTAACTCTGATTTCTAAAACTGTTAAATGCTTCTGAAAATTTCCTTAGCAAAATTTTATAACAACATGCCTATTTGAAATGCTTAATGGCAGAAGAGCACATAACAAGCAGCTCTGGCTTTCAGAAAGCGGTTTTTAATGAAGATAGCAAAAGGGGGTAGTGGTAGGACGAAGAGGGTGAATTTTCCAAAACACTTAATGAATTTAATGAACTTAGTAAGTCATTCTTTTTGTGAGGGAGGGATTTGGAAATGTGAGTTACATAATTCCAGTGCTGTAGCTTTTGTGCATTATAGAATGAAGCTGGTTTACTTTTAAGTGGTGTCTGGAAAAGGAAAGCAATTTTTTAGTCCTTGCCTTCTACTTTAGGGCTAAAACTCAATTTTTTCAGTGGGTCAAGAAGTGCAATGTTAAATAATTCTCAGCACATGGTTAAGGGCATCTGAGAATTGCTGTGGAAAGGCATTTTCATAGTTATGATGTGGAGAAGATGTGTGAATTCAGCCCAAAGGTTTAACTGTGCAGAAGTTTCCAGCATAGTGTTGGCTCTTCCATTTTGGATGCCTGGCCCAGGAAAATCTTGACTTTCTTGTGAAGGAAGTGGAAGTAGGCGTCAGCTGCCCACTGCAGACACAGCCTTTACAGCTTGGTAAAAGTTTTGTGATTATTACATAGAAGAACATATTTGGGAAATATTTTCTATGTCTTTTTTCTTTCTATTTCCCTAAGCAAAAGATCTCTCCTATCTTTCTGTTGCTTTGTTTAACCAGTTATTTGAATGTGGTTTTATAAAATAGCCGGATTCTTTATTCAACTACTTTACTAATACTAGTTTTATGAATGCTTTGAAAGGTACATTGTGCAGTCATTCTGCAAAAACCTTTGCATGTTCCCTTTTCTGATAAGCACCATTGCATCTCTCTTTCTAATAATTAAACAGAATTAATTAATTCAGTTTCACTGGATGTAGTCGAAGATGCATCACTAATGTGGACACCAACCATTAAAGTGCTAGATAGAGGGGATGCATTGACCTCAATAAATATTTGGAATATTTCCTTTTTGCTGTATTTGTCATGACAGGAAGTGCAAATTGGCGGGAGGTGTGTGTTGGGGGGATGCTTACAATAAAATTCTACATCTGTTGCCACGCAAAAGTTGTGATCACTATTGATGTCATGTGCTGTGTCAATCTGTGCTGCTCATGATTTTCTGATTGTATATCTGGGTGGCCAGCAGTGTATGCTTCTAGATCAGAGCTGAGTGTAAATGTGTATAGCACCGTTGTAGCATCTGTATCTGTTGGGTGGATGGTTGGATTAGAAAAACACAAAAATGTTTTGTAGTGTTTCAGTTCACTGGATAGTTGTTCATTTGAAGTGTGAAGACATTGCAACTTCTGATGGTTTCTTTCTGCTGCTAGTGATGCATCTCTTAAAACAGGCAGTAAAAATGCTTGCTCGTGATTCAATCTGTATATTTCAGACAAGCAAATTAACTCTTGGAATACAGCAGCAATGGAGACTATTGTGTCAAGAGAAGAAGATTTGATCTATTCACCCTTTTTTTTTCCACTTTTGACTAACGTAGCAGCATGTCATGAAATAGCTGGCATAATGCATTCAGAGCACGTTGCGTTTCAGGAATGCTTAAAGTATCTGTCCATGTGTCAGATTGTAAAGTGCTTTGAGAACTAACCCACAAGAAATGATGATAATTTTGCAGGAAGCGGTACGATAAGGCTGAGTCGGAGTACGTGGCAGCCAAGCTGGACCTCCAACACAAGACGGAGATTAAGGAGCACCTCACGGAGCACCTGTGCACGATCATACAGCAGAATGAACTCCGCAAGGCCAGGAAGCTGGAGGAGTTAATGCAGCAGCTGGAAGTGGAGGCAGATGAGGAAAATCTGGAACTTGAGATAGAGGTGGAGCGGATGCTGCAGCAGCAGGAGGCAGAAGCAGGGAGACAAGCCAGCAAGTCGCACAATCATGCTGGGACAGCTAAGGGAAACCCCACTCCCAGTGTTACAGCAAAGGAGAGTGAGCGTGCTAACCATGCTGTTGCTTCTCCTGCTGCCTCTGAACAGTTGGTGCAGTCTGAAAACTCCGGTACCAAATCCCTCTCGGATATGGACAGCCAGATTCAAGCAGTAAATGTGACTCCAGGAGACCCCCCAGCTTGCTCTGATACATGACTGCTACATTCAGACAAGCCAGCCGGTTATGGATGATATACTCTCTGCAGGCTTGTGGGCTGTATGTTATCTCTGGGCTTCTGCAGTACCAGTAATATGCACTTCATTTCTCTTTTCCTTTAATTTTGTTTCAAATTTTAGAGGATCTTTTCTTTTTCTTTTTTTTTTTTTTTTTACAAGATCCCCTTTTTTCGGGTTCACCATCTGTCCTCATCATTTCATCACTCTGTTTTTTAGCTTCATGTTCTAATGCCCAGCTCTTCATAGGGTTTTTGTACCTTTGTACCTTCTTGAAACAGGATACTCGAAGGCAAACAGTAGGGTTTTTCCAAAGGCTTTTCTGCATATTGATATCACAGATACCTGTTCCAAACAGTGTGCAAGAAATACATATCTACAGGAGAAAACATTGCAACTTATTCTGCTTTTAAAGACATTCTGTCTCCTGACAAATAGGATGTTTATCTTCCTTTGTATCCATAAGGCATTAATTTTCAACGGTTTTTAATCCTGTGAAACCCAAGTACATACTTTAATTATCTTCATAGCTGATACTCTTTCCTGTACCTGATTTAAAGGAAATTCACATATTGAGGCAAATTGCAAAGTTAGTTGTAGTATTTCCTATTTATCACTTTGGCTATTTCTTTCAGATAATGCTAGATCACACAAAGCTATACGTTGATAACAAATTATCTATGAACTCACAGCAGCTATGATTTGAAAAAGATGGTGGGCAACAGTTTAAGCCATGGCAGAAGATACGATGTGGAAGTAAAAAGACACAAAAGAGCATGTGTTATGATTAAAGCTGTTCCATTATAGACATTTTTCTCTATTGTTGCCTCAAAATACCAATAATCAGCAGGGACCTTGTAATGAATAATTCCTACAGTATATTGGAATTGAGCCCATTTTCATGTAATGATCAATGCATTCTCTTGCCTGAAGAGTGGGTTTGTACCCCACAAGAAGTTTAGCTATTGTCCTCTGTTGCTGTTGAAAGGCTTTAGAAAGCTATTCCAGGTGGAAGAAGTCTCAGGAATTACAATAGAGGACATACGAAAACCTCCCAAAGACTGATGCAGCTGCTTCATAGCTATCCACTTTGTAATAGAGGAAGGCTGCTTTCATTGTGGAAATGTTTTCTGTAATACCTGACTTGAACATGTCAGAGTTTATGAATGAGTTACTGAGTGACGCCATCAAGTGTATAAACGGGACACCGATTGTCTCCATGGCTTTAATAGTGGAAAAAACATGTCACTACATTTTTATTCTATTAATAAATCAGTGCATCTTCTCTGCAGTGTGTTTGCTTTCAGTTTTGATATCTGATACTAATATGCATATCCAAGACTGTTTTTCCACAGGAGGTGATAAATGACAGAATCAGATACGTCCTTTGGCAACTTTCCTCTATGACAGTAAAACCTTGAAGAAGGCTGTTCCAAAATATGGAAATGTATGGAGCAAAGACATGGCAGCATACAGCTTGGCAGGAATTTTTTCAACTAACCGTGGCCCGCCCAAGGTAGCAGTGGAAAATCTCTGCTGATGCCTCACGTACACAGGAGAAAGAGGGATAAATCTTTTTTTAGAGAAGCCACTCATGATCAGGGCTGATTGAAGTTAGAAAACTCCAAGGCAACTTTTGAGATACACATGAAACACTGCTGTGTTGTTGATACACTGCGTTCCCTGTTATTTTGCTGAAAAAAGTTGGCCTAAGAACCAAATATTTGATTGTATTTTGAAAAAATTGTGACCGACTTCCTTTGTTCTGTCCGCAATTGCAGAGCAGCTTGTAGCAACCTGATTATGGTTTTCAAAACTGGATACCAGTAAGTGCAATAATGATTTAATTGTACCATTTGTGTTTCCATCCTCTGCAGCTGTCCCCAGTTGCTCCTCAAGAGAATGTTAAGTCCTAGTGGATAGGTCTGTTCCTCATTACAGTTGTATTCAGCTCATCGGGGGACGTAAAGAAGAGCATCTTGACAGAAGATTTGAATTGTAATGGTATTTACAAGATGCAAATGCATACACTTTTGCATACAATTTGTGGTCTCTGGTAGGCTAGCATGTTGAAATAGTCCTACTGATTGTACCTTGTTGTTACTGATATGATTATTGTTTGAATTCCTCAAACCAAACGAAGGTGGAAAAATGTAAGTCCACAGATCCTTTTGACAACCACTTAGGAATATGCGTTTCCTAGAAAGGAAGAAGTTTATATGCAACAGAAAGGCTTAAAAGGTGAAAAATTCTCATGTGCCATCATGATAGTGCTGGTACTGTTTCTGCCTCTTGGGGAAAATGTTATTGTTAGAATCAGCAGTTTCTGTTCTCTTACTAGTCCCTCATCGAAGTTCTGGCCAGCTCTATCTGTGTTTAACTTCTGAGCTTGCAAAAAGAAGCAAACTGGCTGGAAGCCATATGAAAAAGCCATATGAACTAACAATAGGCAGCCTAGCATTTGGTTGCTCTCTCTAGACAGGAAGCTCAAGAGTTAAATTGTTTGATCTGAGTTATGAAGCCTTTCTCTGACGTGTGATATAAACCACTACCATGGTGTCAGTTCCACTTTGGAAATTCGCAAATGTTTTGATGGGTGCCAGTGTGCCGGTTTAACATTCCCCCTATGCAGGAGCCAAGCAGTCCAGTCATAATTATAACAACATGTGTGCTGGTCAGAAATGCCAGGAGATGATTTTGGTGCAACAAAAGGGTTGGTTTTTTTTTTCTTGTTTTTCCTTGAAGGAAACGGAACAGTCGGAATTGGGGCTCTTCAAACAAAAGCCATTTCTACCTTTGTAGTAGTCGATGCATTTTATTACGTTTGGCTCTGCTGTTGCTGGAGTGCATCAAAGGCAGGTGCGCTGTCCACTCAGCGTGTTGTATCTGTTCAGAAAAGTGGAAGACTGCAAAATTCAGCCTAAGTCAGGAACGGGTAGGCAGATTTTTAAGTGAGGGCCTCTTGTATGTCCAGGTAGAAGTTTGAATGGGAAACGTGCTGGGGTTGAACACCTGTGGCAGGGGAAGTGGGGTGATGCGTGATATCTGCAAGGCTCATCACAGGGGACTTGCGTTGTCCTGTGGCAGTGTGGCCATTTCTGTGTTGGGCCACAGCATTCCCGTTATGGGAAGAAGTGGAAAACACCAATGTATACCACTGTGAGAATGTTACAAAGCACAATATAATTGCCCATGTTGCAGTTTGGCCAGGATGTTGGGATTAACACTCCCTCCTCTGTCAAGAAATGCTTAAATGAGCACAGATGGTCATGGCTCAGACAAAATAGCATAACTGCAGCAGTCTAGGGTTCCCATGGATGTCTAGTGCGTGGTGTAAAACACTTGGACAATCCCCAATCTGATTGTATATCCAGCCAGCTGAAGTTGGGCTCTCGAGAGGCTTCAGCTTAGGGTAGCTGTCTGGGGAGAGACTTAAGTTCTCCGTCAGCCATGCTTCTTCTTAATACCTTCTGCAATGTACTGGAGCCTTTCCTTTGAGTCTGTATCCCATCTAAACAGAATGAGGATAGACTAGCGAGAGTGAAAAGCAGTGACTGGGCTAGTGGCTGGGGTACTGCATTTCCTGACAAGCAGTATTAAGAACATGCTAGAAGGGGTTGCTGATGGGAAAGTTAGCCAATCTGGGGGAAGTTCTGGATCCAAAGGGGCAGAGCACTACGAAATTGCCTTCCGTGCTGGGATTCACTCTGTTCTGCGTTTGTAAAGGTTCAAACTTGGATGAAAATCCCCGTGATATGGATTGTCACAGCCTGAGGCGTGGTACTTTACCAGACTCCCCTTTGTGGGGTCTGTGAGCAACTGTCGGTCCTGGACTGTTTAGTGCTTGGGTGTGATTCTGTGTAGACGTGGTGGCTTGGGTCAATGCTAGCTAAGGCATCTCTGTGCTCTCCTCTAGTCCGTGCTGTAGCTATGTGTAAAGGTTCATACGGTGGTTGAGAGCTAAATAAAATTTTTCTGCAGGGCTGATTCAGCCCAGAAATCTTATGTTTGACACTTTGGTATTATATCACGGTCCCTTTTCTAACTCTGTGCATGTAGGCAGGTGTGGGGTACAAGGGACAAAGGGTTTTGCCAGTGGCAATGCAAATAGGGTGTAGAGATGTAGGCTGGTATAATTGAAACCACATGCTTGTTAAGTGCCCTATTTAGGCTTGTCTGCATGGTCCTATTAAAGCGAGTGTTGGCTCCTTTGATGGGGCACGAGACTGGTTTCCTTCATCATTTCCCCTGATTTATGTCCCAGCAGCAAACTTATACGTCAGTGGGGAAAGACCAAGTAACAAGAGAAGTTAGCCAAGCCTCACCCCCTCAGCATGATAGGACATCAGATCCTTCAAATCCTTGCCTTTGGCAGCCTGTTAGTTACAGGGTTTAAATCATGCCTTTTAAGATGTGGGTAGAGACACTAAAAAGGTTGGGCCTTTCTGAATTAGGGCCTGGATTGTGTAGTTAGAGTCATTTTCTCAATTAACTAAACATAAATCAATATAACGAGGCGCTTGGGAGCATTGGGCAGGTTTAGTACCTTGTCTCTCCTGCCGCTGTCCTTACCACTCCCACCTGCTTGTTGGGCTGATCTGCCAGTGATTTTATTTTTCCACACTGCTGGAGCTGAGCAGTGGGTTTTAGTGTCTGAACTGGTTCTCACACGTGGCACATGTGTGTGAGAGGTGATAACTGGGAGAAATTGGTCTTACGTGTTAAGTAAAGCAGCGCTGGCAGATCTTTTTGGCAGAGACTGGGCAGTCTCGGCAGCCTGTGTCACACCATCTTTCAGAGGATGGGGACAGTGTCCTGTTGAATAGGAAGTGGTGGTTGGTGGCATGAGCTCAGAAAATCTAGCACCAGTTGGGATGCCTTTCAGTGTGACATCCAGGACTAGAAAGCAGGTCTGTGGGCCAGGCACTGCGTTTGTACTTGGGTAGCCAAGCCAAAACCTTTCCGGGGCTATACCATGTAAGGGCTGTGCTGTTTTCCAGAGACTGCTGGATACTTGAAATGGGATGGGTGCCCTGCCAGCACAGGTCAGCCCTGTCCTCTGGTGGAGCACAGGGATCCATTTGAGCAGGCATCCACAGAAAAACTGTGAGATTCCTCACAGAAAAGAATGACACCCCAAGAGCTGGGAGAACCCCTTTTGTGCCTTATAATCCCATTGGAGTGGATGTAAATCATTCAGTGTGAAAGCTGCAGTGCTAGGGACGCCTCTTCAGTCTCTTGCATCTTGCAGGATGGGAGAGGATGTGGAAAGATAGCTGAATAAAGAAAGGAGCAGAAACATTGTCACCCAGATCATGCATGGCCTGAAGCAGTGGCCTTCCCTGCATCTGACTCTTGAGTGCTGGAGCTGAGTAGGACAAAAACACCCAAACCAAGCTTGACTGCTGCGTGTAATAAAGGTGAAATGTGGGTCAGAAAGAAATCCCTGAATGATAGGCTTCTCTAGCTTTCCCCATGCAGAAATTCTTACTTTTCTCTGAAGCAGTTATCAGTGCTGGTGATGCATTTGAACAGACGATCATCTGGTGTGATCCTCTCATGTTGTTATCAGTGCTGAATCTGACGCATCAAATGTCTCTCTAGCATTTCTTTTCCCAGTGAGCAGTAATGGGTCTTTGCTCTGATTTGTAGATGTTTTGTAGAGCCATGGGAGTCATTCCTAGGCAGCAGATAACAGCAGCTCACTGTTGGTGCAACTCCTTCACCAAAGGATGGAGCTAGGTATCCTGCAGATGCTATCTTGGCAAGCCATGCTATCTTGCCTTCTTCCTTTCCCCCTATAGAAGGGTAACCCCTTGCACTGTCACAGCCCTAGGAGGTCATGAGCCATCAGCCCAGCAAGGCTACCCCACTAAGAAGTGTTTGTTGGCTGCATATGGTATGGCTGAAGAGTCACAGGTTGGCTATTCCACAGATTGTTAGTTTGGGCAACAAGCTTTATAAACTCGCTGGAGACCCACGCTGTGTGCTTGCGCTGAAATCTGTGCTGAGTATTCTCACCATCTTTCCAACATGAGCTGGAGCGAAATAGCTGTGTCTTTGCAGGCTCAAGTCACTTTTCCTATTTCCAGTGTAGACAGATCCTCTGTCCCAAGGATGGGTTAATACAATTCAGACATCATCTTTTTTAAAGTTTCCCAATTTGGATCTGGATTAGGTTTTCTCAGTATCACCCAAAACCTTGCATCATGTTTTGGGGAGTTTTGTAGCTGTTTAAATGATGACTCTTGTTGCTGATTGTGCATATTCCATTGTCTGCAGTGCTGTTGGTGTCCTAGAGGTTGTGTCTCTATCTTCACTATCGCGTGAGCTGCAGCTGGTCCCATGTTTTGGTGGTTAGCTTCATGGCAGAGAAGATAATATTATTTGGCATAAGGATGTGCTCATAAAGAACTAGGTCCATTCCAGCATTTTTCTAACATGCTTCTCTGATCCTCCAAGAACATCCTGCAGCTGTTTAAAAAGTCAGGCCTGGTTCTCTGCAGGATTTTCTTCTTGCCTCCAGATCTCTCTCTCTCTCTCTTTTTTAACCAGTCTGCTAAAATACCACTTGTTTTCTTTTCTGCTTTCCCCAAATCAAAATATTTAGCCATGTACTTTTCTCCATGACATCCCACTGCATCCCCTAACTACTGTGGAGTGTCCATCAGCCTTGCTGACACTAACCAGTTCTGCAGGAAGCCAGCACTGCCAAGCAGGCAGGCTCCCGCTCCTGGACTTGCTCAGCATGTCTGGTATTGTCAGTGACAGTCCCTTTATGAGTGTCTTGGGGGTGATGCTCTCACTGGCAGAACCTGAGAAGCTAGGAGAATATTTTCTTTGGCCTGGAACTTGAAGGATGTCATCCTCGGACACTCATGATGCTCCCTTCTGGCCTTGACATCCATAAAGCTAAATCTGCTTCTCATAGAGGGGAATCATGATTTGCTTTTCAAGACCTAGTCTATCTCCTCTGCCCATACTGCCCACAGCACTGGCTTCTCATTACTCAAACCCTCCCAAGACACCAAGTTTTCCCCTTCAACCAGTTTTGCTTCCTCTTTCCAGCAGGTGCTGAGAAACTTTCTGGACTCATCTGTCCTCCAGGCTAGGCATCTAACCAGGGCTCCTCGGAGCAATTAGGCTGAGCAGGAGGTGGGTGAGCACATGGTGGTACTGCAAATGCTTTAACTCATGGAATTAAAACTCAGTAGAACTAAACTTGGAGCCAGCTTCAGAGCCCAGGTCCCTGCTGTTCTTCCCACTTCTCCTAGGCTTTCGGGCTACCCGCATTTAACCATTGCACTCTAAACGCTTGCAGTCAGAAATTGTTGCTCTCACCTACCATGTCTGCGACCCCAGAAGGGGCTGTTTTGAGTTGGTCACCTCTGGAGAGGTGACAGATGATAACCCATCTGGGCAGTCCTGGAGAGAGCCAAAGGGAGACTTCCTGATGGGGGCGAGGCCTGGGGAAGGCATTTGGGATGGCTGCCATCCACAAACACATCAAAGGTGCGAATGGCTTTTATCAAGAGGCAATAAAACTTTAATCCAAAGCCCACTTTAATGTATTTGCCACATATTTAAAAGGGAACCGATTTCAGAAATGCTTTCGAGAGTTTTAAAAATTCTCCTAGACCTGTATCTTACAACTCTCTCCACTCTGGAAACCTGATGCTTTTGTTTCTGGGATCCCAGATGTTCGGGACTGGCAATTAAGGGGAGAATGAGAACTAAAACCATTTGAAATCCTCTTCTGAAACATGGGTACAAATAGCTTTTTTTGCTCTAAGCCTCTGTTAAGCTGTTTTTTGTTTTGTTTTGTTCTGTTCTTTATTTAATCAGGCCAAGCTTACAGCAAATAACATCTCAGTCAGAAAGTGAGACATCTTCCATTCAGTTGTCAAAAGTCCCCCAGTTCCAACTTGGTAAGGCTGCAAGATGCTGGCCTTTTGACCTGCTGGGGTTCTTGCCTCTACTCTGAATCTTTAGGGCAGTCGTATTTTACTGGAAGAAATCTGCCTTTGGTGGAGACAGCGAGAGCAATTCCCTGGTAAGATCAGAGGAATTGTAGGCTTTCTCATTTTTTTTCTTTTTTTTTCTTTTGCTGTTGGAGAGTTTAAACATCGCTGCTTTCATTTGGAAAGGGCGAGTGACTTTCCCATGCTGTAATACCCAGCAAGTGTTGAGAGAATGTGGTTACATAAAACCATATTTTTAATACAACCGACAGACTGTCTTGAGAGCTAAGTGTTTTTTGACAGTTTTTATGCACCTGTTAATTCAAAGCTCTTAACATGTGCCAGTTAAAAAGAGCCAGGCACTAAAACATCCACCCTGTGGACTGCAGGGGCTCAGCTGCACACCAGAGCACAGGGAATCCATGCAAGGTAGAAACTTGGCTTCTTTTACAGGGCCGACTGGTACATGACTAATTCAGCTCAGAGCTTTTGTTTCCCAGTCCTGCCTGGCCTTGAAGATTCCTGCTTCTACTTTGGACCTGAAGAGCAGCTGATGTTTCCTTGGGTTTCTTTAGTTTACTTTTCCCACCTACTGCAGTTAGCAGAAAGAAAAGATCCTGTCTGGGCTAAAAGAGAAGCACTGGTGATAAGTCCTGAGGCTCCTATGCTAGGTTTGTGCCTCATTTTCTGGACAATGGGGTTCTTCTTATCGTCAGCGCTGAAGCAGGCATTGGCAAAGCCCTGATGGAAACCTGCTGCTCAATTCTCCAGCACATCTGCTCAGAGATCACCTCCATGGTCACTCCACGCGCAGAGGAGGCACGTGGTCTCTTTAGGCATAGCCTTGCTATCAGTAACATAAGGTAAGGCTGGAAAGTCCTCCTCCTCCTCTTCAAACTTCTCCCTCCTCTCCACCCCTTCAATATTACCCAACCCCCAGTTTAGAGGTTTTCTCAGGGCCTCTTGCACCCTGGTCTCCCACTTAGGGCTTTCTCCCTGCACCCTATCTGTTCACATCCCATCTCCACAGAGTTTTGGTTGGCTGGCCACACTGTGGGGCACCTGGTGGCCTCGTCCCTGTGGAGAACAGCTTGAAAACCCAGCTCGAACGTAACATAAAGGTTCAAAAAAACCAGAAGGCAGATACAACAAAAACACGAAGGCTTGAGAATGTTAAATACTTGCAGGTGCTGATACAGGCGTTTCTGTGGTAAAATGACCAGCTAACTCTGAAACAAGAGGCTGCTTATTTTTTAAACTAGCCCTAGGCATTTGCGACTGCGCATTTGGGATGTGTTTGTATGTAAGGTGGGGTTAAACATTCCATTTCCAATTTTCTGCTGTGTAAGTTTAGTTAAGTCCTCACCTGATAATTGCACTGCCATCGGGAGGTGGTACTTGTGGCATCTCTAGACCTTTCCTTGATCTCAAGGCCAAGACATACGATGACAGTCACTAGTGTTAAGTCCAAAGGTTTGGGCTCTGCAGAACTGGGGCGCAGCAGAGAGGTGTGTGAAGGTACACTACGTGATGTAGAGCCTCAGGTTAGTGGGGACCTGCCTCGAACTGCGGCTTCGCTAGCCTAGACAGTTGGCTCTGAGTGTGATCTCTTGGTGAGAGCAGAGCAAGGGCTGTTTGACTGGTCCACTGCTCAGAGCTGAAGGCTGGGACTCTTCTGTTGGATGGTTTTGTGTCGTGGTGCTGAGCATCAATGTTGTTTCATGCGTCTCTGCTAAGAGGCAGAAATCCCTTTCCCTACTGGCTCTGTTTGATTTGAACATAAGCGTTGGTTGCTTGAGAGTGGGAAAACTCACCATGAATAACTTGTCAGGTATGTGTTAGTATCTCTGAACGCTGCGCGTGAGCTTGAACTGACGTGAAGGGTTTTTAAGAAGGAAACACTGGATGAGGGCTTGTCAGCCAAGCATCTGAGAGGGCAATAGATGGGGCTAGGATTCCACGTCATTAACACTCTGCCTGTGTATTGCAAAATCACCTGGCAGGACAAATATGATCCAGATCAGGTGTGTGCACACAGTTGCTTTGTGTTGAATTAGCTAGAACATGCTACATAGTGTTTATATTGGCTTCATGTTTTACACTGGCTGTAGGAAGACATATGATACCCCATCTGGCATGAATTCTGTTGGACTAAAGTTACCCCGTAACAATTCAGAGGATAAATTTGGCTAGGTAGAGAGGTATACACTGGATCAGTGTTTTGCTGCGTGTGGTCACAGCGGTTTTAATCCAGTCCTGGGTACCCTCAAACAAAACTTTGTCTTATGCAGGTATGTGTGATGATCATGGGGATGTTTCCCCATGGGGATGTAGAAGTTTGAGTTCTGATCCTGCTGAAAGGTTACATTAATGTTAAGGTGATTTGTTAGATTGCTACTTCAGTAATTGCTGGGTGGATTTGACCTGTAGACTATGTCTTTTCGGGGTGCACCTTCAATGCCAAACGAGATTAAGGCGCAGGCAGGGTGACCTCCTTCTCTGGGATCACAAAGTTGGAAAGGATTTCAAGATGTCTTCTAACTGATAGCCACAACCATGTCCACCCTGTCTGTCCCGACGGATAATTGTCCAATAGTTCCTGCACCCTGTGGTGACGGAGAATCTGTCTTTCAGCAGAAGTTTACCCCAACGTCTAACTTGAACCTTCATTGCTGCGGTTTAAACCTGGGTCTTCTTGTCCCATTAACTGCATTTGAGGAGAATGGTTCTTTCTTTTCTCCAAAGCACAGCCCTTTCTCTGTGTTAACCTTTAAAGCATTTGCACAGCAGGCTCTGCAGTGAGACAGAAAGTGAAGTATGCATGGTGGGAAGCATCCAAAACTTGTTCAGATCTGCACTGAGTTTCCAACACTAATCGAGCCATCTGTGACTCATCTTCATGCTTGTGCGTCAACTCATATAGATAGCTTCAGAGCAAGTAGAGCACTGGATCGCTGCATGCACACATGGACAACAGCACCAGGTTTCCTCATTGTTGTGCTCATGAGGGCACGGAGCAATGATGCACCATAAGTTCATAACAAAAGTATGCTGGATGTTCAGTGCTATATTCAAACTCTTAAACACGCTCAATTTGCAACTACAAGAAAATGAGAAAACTCATCATCCTTGCTGAGAGCCTAACTACTTTTGAAAACAAGTTGTCTCTCTTTCCATCTGATTTAAATTTGAGAGAACCGCTCCATGTCCCAAAGCTGAGTGATTTTATCACCTCTTCACCAGCCAGAGTACGTGATGACAGATTTCTTGATCGAACTAAAGAGTAACTTTTCTGAGAGATCTCCCAGTTTTCACCCATCTGAGAAGCCCTGATGTTTGCTTAGCATCCACTCACCCTTTACTGCAAAGGTGGCTTGCTCTGAGCGCAGAACAGCTCTCTGGGGATGGAGAGCAAAGGGAGGCTGTAATACAGCCTCCAGACCAAGCTTGGAGGCAGGAGCTTCTTTCGTTAAGCTGAAAAGAGGATGTATAATTTTTTTTAAGGAGTGTGTTTTAACTGCATTCAGTTAGAAGCACTGCTCATGGGGTAAAATGTGTAAACCTCATTTAGGATGCTAAAATAGTTATATTAATTGCATTGTTTAAAATTGTGCAGAGTAAAATACATGGTCCTTTTTTTCTGGCTTGCTGTCCTTCTGAGAGCTTCCTGAAAAGCCCTTCTTTGGATCAGTGATCTTACAGCCAGAAAGCACTTGGCAGAAAGGTAATGCGAATGTGACCTTAAACATCAGAAAGCAGCAAAGTACTTGAATGCTGATGTACTTTTCCCAGCTGCTGCCGACAAATTCATGTCCAGGACAGATGCAGTAGCTGATCTCTCTATCTTGGACAAAGGTTTTCCTTTCCACAGCCACGTGCAATAATGACAACAGCAATTTGCAGTGATTCCTTCTGCCCAAGAGTAAGTTTGTTGCAGACTTCACATCCCCTCACTTAAGGTATCTCCGGGTCCAAACTGGACAGCCTGATTCCTTCTAAAATCAAGTGGCATGTTCGGAGTGTGGCTTGATCCTGGGCTGGAATTTCTCACCATCAGCTTTAGAAGGGCGATTAGCTCAGATCTGGAACAGACTTCTGTACAATAGGAATTGCCCGGTTTAGAATAAAGTTGAATAGCCAGAGCTGCAGGGAGAGCTGTACTGATCGACTCCTTCGGGTTTCTGGCCAGCCATGTCCTGGGGCGAATGATTGCAACCTGGGTGAATAAAAGATGCTCTGTACCGTGGTCAAATTCAGATACCTGGGGTGGGGGGGGACCAGGGAATGGAGCAATATTGTTTGTTTTGAACTAACACAGTTTTAAAATAAGAAAAAAAAAAAGGAAAACAAACCAGAGATACTGAGTCAACCTAGGACACGGTGTTTGATCTGAAACACAATGTTCCATTTTACAGTTTCATTTCTTTTTTTCTAGAGTCAGATTTTTCAATAAAACCTCCAAAAGGCTCATTTCAGAAACACCTACATGAAGTCAACCTCTTTGCTTTGAAAACACTTTGGAATGAAGTGTTTTGAAGTTTAAAAAAGAGCCTCCTGTATTAGGGTTGTTGGTTTTGTTTGTTTTTTTGGCAAAAGGTGCTTGTCAAATTCAACCCAACTTTGTGAATGGTTTATGTCCCTCTGAAATTAAGCTCTGGTCAAAGTTACTGCACAAATCCACCCGCTGTATCTATGAATCCACCAAGGGCAAAACGGAGCCTGTGATTCAGCCCGGAGCTGTTCCACCTCCTTGGAATCAGGGAGGAGAACGCAGGGCGTCCTCATAAAGGAAGCGATTCAGCTCTCGGTAATCAAAACCCAGGTCCTGCTTCCTTTCCAAGGGGATCTGGAGTCCCCTTGCTGCAAGTAGCCAAAATTCCCATTGTCTCCATCAAGAGTTAAAGCACATCCTGCCACCAAAGAAAATATAATAAGAGCATGGGCAGAAATGGCCCCAACCCCTTTTATTTATCTGCTTCCAAGAAAAAAAAAATGAGCACGAGACATGAGGTTTCTTTTCAGGCATTTTCTAATGACTCAGGATGATCCAACGAAACAAACAGGAGCAGCCAGAAGAGCGCTCTGCTCCGAAAGGGCAGAGAAATATTTGCCAGTGCAGCAGCTCTGCAAATGTGTGAGGCTGTTAAGCTCCTAATCCCATGTCTTATTTTTATGAATTTTCACACTAGTGGGATATAATGAACGCTGAGCCCAAAGACATTAATTACTCAGGTCCTTTTTTTGAGAGGAATTTCGATGGAGTGTAACGTTTTAAATTACAAGGTGTGAAATAAACTCTACAAAACTTACAGCTTTAGTGGAGGAACTCCAAAATCAAATAAAAATGCAAAACCGCTGATGAAGTCCAATTTACTGTAAAATGCCCTGGATCATGGTGTTCCAGTAATTTTTTTTTCCCTACATACTTTGGTTAAAATAATTTATATCCGCTGCAGTGTTTATGTACCTTAAGCTTTATTTATTAAAGGATATGTATATTTCAAGCCCGGTTTAATGAGACATGCTGAAATCTGTAAGGTACAGTGCGACTTTTGTTCTAATCAGCACTAAATCTCTTCTCTTTACTTTTTCTGTGTTGAAAACATTCATGTTGGACGGAAAGAGCCGTGTGTATGTGCGTGTGTATACATTTCAGATATGTATAAATATATATGTGAAGTAACAAGCAGAATTTATTTCTCATTCTCTATCATCAGGGCATTGTTCAGTCTGAGCACTTAAAATCACAGACGGATTTTTGTCCTTATTCTTAGAACAGGACAATTACTCTTTTTTTAGGCAAATTATTCATTTGCCACAGAGTGTGCTTTAGGTCAGCTGAAAATGCTCGTGAGTTCACATCAGCTTGCTGAACTGTTCTGGCAAAGGAAGAAAAAGAAATCCAAGAGTTTGGGCTTTGTTTTATAATGAAATGTTTTGAGAGTTCATTTTGAAACAACACTTAAACTAAAGTTAACATCAACTAAAAAATACTCTGGAAACTTTAAAACTTCTTAAAATTGTGAATTAAATGGGGCCTTAGGGATGTTCCTTGGGGGAGTTACTTTGAAACTTTCTTCCTGTGTTTTCATTCTTGCAAGGCAATAGAAATTATTTTTGCTCAGATAGATGAATTTGAAAACTGTAATGTTTATGGTCATTTCCATACAGTGTTAGAAGTAAGTTCTAAAAATTCTGTTAGGTTTTAGGAATTTAATTAAACTTAAGCCCTGTTTTCAAGGCACTGTAGAAAGCCTGGCTGTCATTGACTCCTGAGGACGAGATAAAGAGCATTTAACTGCTTAACCTTTACTGATATTACTGGAACAAGGATAGGAAGCTGGCTGGGCAAACGTCCCTTTTAGTGCCTAAACTGCTTTTGAAAATGGTACATAGGCTCCTAAATCCCTTAAAATGTAGTACGTAGCCAGATGTTGTGGGCAGGAAAGTGACTCTCTTTCCTTACAAAATGGGTTTTGATGAAAATGAAAAAGTCCACTTCTGCCAATTTTTGTTTCTATGTAATGAAAGAAGGAAATAGAAAAATCTTTAAAGATGCCAGTCACAAAGACGGCAAAATAAAATCTCTTCTGTTTTTAGAGAGGTGGAAAATGGAAAATTTCTGGTAAAAATCAGCTTTGCTAGGCTTTTGCCCAACTATCTGCGTTTCAGAGGCTATCTGTAAAGCAGAGAAGGTTTCAGGTCTGGTGAACTGGATTTCCTCCCCGCTCTTTCCTCTGCACATAGAGCCACTTATTTTGCTGATGAAGTTTAAGACACAAGTTCCCAGCAGAGCCAAGTGAAGTCTGGGGGTAAAGGGGGAGACTTTTCTCTGTTTCATGGAAAATGTTTGCTTTAGAAGTGAATACCATTCTCAGAAGCGAACCCTAAAGCCCAGAAATGGCTGACCAAGGAATTTAAAGGGAGAAACGCTAGGAGTCGGGGAGCAGAGTAATAAAGTACAGGTTTGTTCTGTAACAAATTCCAGCGCTTGTGAGACTTTTTTAGACATATGGAAGTCCATTTAGGAGGAAAATTGGTTGCAGCCGCTGATTCAGAACCTATTGGAATCAGTGGAAACGTTTCCATTGTCTTCTGTCCTGGAGAAATGCTGTTTCTGTCCTTCCTTCCATCCCTAGCCTGTGCTCTCTCTCTGGGCCATATGGAATTCATCTCCCTCAAAGACATGTAAGAGAAGAGGGTTTGGCTGTTTAACGGCATGATGTAGCTATGTGGACAGGAATGGTTGATTTCTACTTGATTGCCTACAAATCAGGTAACCAACGCCTCGGTTTCGAGTGGCTAACTTCGCAGGAGTTATCTGGGTGCATCTGGCCCTCCTATCACAGGGCTGAACGTGGCTTTAATCACATCAGCACGCTAATTGTGCCCCTCATGAAGAGCTTGGAGGAATGAGGGTCTGTGTTTTGACAACTGTCAGATTTCTTTATTGCTGACCATAATTGCTGGGCTGTCCCTGGGAAAGCGTGCTGGGTAATTGCTAATCTGGATTGTACCCCCCGTCAGCCATTTCAGCTCGGAGACTTTTCTAGCATTAAACCCAGAGCCAGGCTACCTGGGGAGGGTGGGCAAATCCAACCCACCAATAACTGATTTTAAAGGATCGACCCCTGTTTCTCCTTCTGCAAGGTAGGTCCCCAAAAGTGGGGGCAAGGAAAGGGACAGATGCTCACAAGCACTCCCATTTCTCCTAGGACATCCATTGCTTTTCCCTCCAGATGTACTTTTGAACCCCACCACTCTCTGCCTCCTGCAACCGAGGCCAGGACAAGTCCCCACAGAAGGGGTGACAGCCTACATAGCAAGAAAAGTTACAGCATCTCAGCCTCTAGATGGAAACATTGATATTTTCAGACTGGAGCTGCATTTGAGAGAGGGTAAGAGATCAGATGTGAGATGCGGGACAGAGGTGTTTTTCTGCCTTCAGACAACACCCATTTTACTGGAACTGGTCCGAAAGGGGCCCCGGCCAGGCACGCAGAAGGTGTCAGCAGGCAGGCGAGCGGGGCTCCTGGAGCAGGGCTGACACACGGACGCGACAGGCTCCCTGCTGGCAGCAGAGGCAGGAACCCAGGCTTTGCATTTTCTGGAGGAGTTGATGACAAGGACGTGAGTGCAGATGCCAGGCTGAGAACAGAGGGCTTCAGCTCAGTTCCCCCTGCCACCTCTGACCCGCCGCGTAGCTCGGACGAGTCCCTTCCCTTCCCTGTTTTCCTCCTTCCCTTTCATTCACGTCTGCCTTGCCCCTGCGATGCTCCAGGTCCCCTGAGGTGAGCACTGCCTTACGCAGAGGTACAGCTCCTTGTGCGGTGTGAGCCGCCTGTCTCCACCTCCAGTTTGTAGTGACAGTCCCAGTGCTACCATCATCTCCGGAGGAAGCATACGTGCCGACAAGAAAATCTTCCCTGAAAATGATTGTGGGTATCAGGTGGCTCTGTTACCCCCCTCTCTCTGCTGAATGGCAGGTTACATGGCAATCTTCTCTGGGTATTCTGGACAATGAATGTGTTTCTTGCCATGTAATTAAATTATCCACTTTAGAAAGAAAAAGATGTGGTTTTGTTCCCATTACAAAAACAAACAAACAAGGACTGATATTTATTACAGGCCAAGGCTACTCAACAAGTGCTTTCTGGAACTCTAATAAATTGCTGAAGAAAGTTTACAGCTGAGCCCTAAAGATGGTTTAGTTTTCCAAGTGGCTGGGATGTATTTATTTCCCATTCTGTTAACCCGCAGCATGGTGAACAGCTTAACGTGCTCTTCCCGGGTTCAGACGGTGTCAACTCAAACTTGTGCTCTTCACCCCGAAACAGTTAACCGCTTTTTAATTAAAACCACGCCAATTATTCATTTTCAAGTTTTGCATTTATTTTTCTCCATTTGCACAGTCTGCTATTTGGTTTTGCTTCCACTTCATTAAAACGGCTTCCAAAAAAAAAAGAAAAAGAAAAGAAAAAGAAAAAAACAACCTAAAAACCTCAGCCACACACCCAAAGCAAACAGCACGAATATCCAGCAAGGGGCCTTCCAACCAAACAGCATTTGGGGACTGAAGGGCACGTGTGTGAAGCAAAGACCAGGGCAGGTTAGCGATGATCTTGCTTTGGGGCATCTGGAGAAAGCCTCATCCTTTGAAGAGCGGGCAAAAAGAAGAGGTGCGCCCGAGGGTTATAAAGAAAGCAGCAGTGCAGGAAACCCTGAGGACATCAGTCTCAAGGCTCTCAAGACTGCAGAGGGAGAGGGAAGACCAGTGACCATCAGTGCAGCAGTTTTGGGGTCTCCATCATGTTCTGGTCGTGTTGCCCATGCGATGAGAAGTTCAACAGCTCAGCAGTCTGGCACAGGGATCCTCATCCTGCAACGGATTAAACACGCTCTTCATTTTAAACACATCATTTGTGCATGAAGATGAGTGTGGACAGATGTCCCCGTGGGAGCAAGGCACTTAAATACAAGTTGTTGTTAAGCACATGCTTAAGTATTTGGCTGGATTACCGGACTGGTATTGAAATGTTTGCTTTTGGAGAGAGACCCCAAAACATAAGAAAACTGACTTTTTTTCAGTTCATTACTGGGCCTGCCAATGACATCATTCATTTGCAAGATGAGAAAAAGTGTTTAAACGAGATTAAAAAAAAAAATTAAACAAGACACAATTTTAATGACCACTTACAAAGGAGATTTATGGACATGCATAAAGCTGCTTTCCATTGGAGAGGGACTGAGCTTTTAACAGTTACCTTCCTTTGCATTTTTTCCCTCTTGCAATATAATACCCACAAATATTTGTGAGTTGTGACTGTGCTCCGAAGGGTTAGTCCTCTTCCAGAAAGGGGGGTGGAGGGAGAAAAGACGAAAACAGTGGTGCCAATTTGTCTGCCCAGACTCTGATTATGGGAGGGTTTTTTTTCCTGCAGGGGAGAGAAGCTGGTGGGACGCTTTCTCTCTCTGGGGTTAGGGATATCTGATATCCAGCCCAAGAGCCGTCCAGCAGACTGAACTTTCATCTCCAGCAGTGAGAGATTTAAAAAAAAAAAAAAAAAGCTTGTGGATAAACGCCTTAGCTAAATTTGCAGGAGATCTTGGAGTTTCTGCTGGGGAAATTAGGGCCATTTGAGCGTCTGATTGTAAAGAGCACAGATCTTTATAATGTGCATGCAGAGGGGGGGAGAGAGAGGCAATCATTTGGAAGAGTGGAGGTGGTTTCAATACATCTATTTATTTATTTGCGTGCCCTGGGCCCTGCCCTTGTCCCGTCTAGGCCAGGTATCCAGTGACCCTTGGTGCTGATTAAAGTTCCCGGGTGACCTCTGAGTGCTTTTGTTACCCTGCCTGGTAATAAAACCCCGGTTAAACGGCTGGCTTATCCAAACCCGTGGCTCCTTATGCGGGGAGCTCTGGAGCCAGCTCAGGTCTGAGCCCTTGGGAACACGGGGCTTAGCCCTGATTTAGCGTGCCTAGTTCTATTTAGCTGGCTAGGGGGAGACCCTGGTGGCCACCTCAGTGCCCCCAGGTGGCCGTGGTGGGTGAGTGAACAACCTGAAAGGGCCACAGCCTGTTTTCTTCCTAGGTAGAGTCCTCGCTAGGCACATCCTTGTTTTGGGTGGCACCCAGGTCCTACGGTAGGACTGGGAATGTCTCTGCCTGCCCGCAGCAGGGGATGCGGTGCTCTGCGTTACGCTTCCTGCTGGCAGCCCTACGAAGAGCAAAGCTCTTGTGGAAGTGAAGAGCTGAACTCCAGTTCAGATCCACACACCTTCCAGGCTGGAGATGGGGACATTCCCTTCCTCATAGCCCTTCTTCTACTTGGTGGAAAGCTTATAGAAAAAAAATAATAATAATAAAAAAAAATAGGAAACTAGTTCTTGCCATCGCCAGCTGGTAAATTTGCTTGTCATCTCTGTTGAAAGCTAGGTGGCAACAGTTGAAACTCAGTCTGTCTTGAAATCTAAAAACTGGGAGTTGTACAGACAAACTGATGAACAAATTTCCATTCTCCCAGCCCCCTCATCCTCTTGCGTTTCATAAATGACAAGGCAAGGGAAGGGCTCCGTCCCAAACTGGGTGGGGGGAGGTTTGGGCAGGGCAGATTTGAAAAAGCAGGAGCCCTGCCAATGGAAACCCCAGCCCAGGTGGAGACAGCCCAGCTGCCCCTGCCCTGAAAACCAAACCTCTGGGACTCCGGGGCACTCCCAAGGACCGGACTGATGCGACTTCACAGAAAAATCATTCAGGAGAAGATTTCCCTGGTTGTATTTGGCCCAGGGCTCCCTCCCCAGCCCTTAGCTGAGCATGCCACCAAGCCTGCTAGGTGGTGCCAGTTCCTGTGATGGTTCTGTTGCTTTGAGGTGGGTTTATCCCTGCTCGGGTACCACTTGCCTTCCCATCCTTCCTCACCACCACCCTCACCTGGCCAAAGGAGGGAACCCCTTAGCTGGTGTCCTGGGGCCACCTCCCTTATTGCAGCGGGTACAAAGCAAAGCAATGTAAGTGCATGGCCCTGCCCCACCGTCTGTGTGGGGCTGGAGCCTGTGCCTTGTGCACATATGTAAGTGCTCTTCTGCCTCAGGTTCTAAATCTTGTACAGTGCCTGCCGATGTTGCGATTCCTAAATAAGTTCCCGAAGCCTAGCATTTATCACCCCCGTGAACCAGTAACAAGCCACCTCGCTCTGACTGGAGATGTGATAGCACTTCCAGGAATGATTGTGTGTGATGTGAACTCAGCCCCTGGTTCAAAATATTATGCAGAGGAATAATAAATCTCAGTTTTAAATTGCTGCCCCATTTAAGCTTTGATTAGACTCTGATGGTCTGTTCACCCTGGAGCTGCTGGTATTAATCTGCATGCTAAACCCTAATTATAAACTGCTCATGGCATTTCCAGATGATATCAAGATGTCTGGGATTAAAAGAAACCCTGATGTTGAGTTTACAGCTTAAAACGACTGTAGACTACCTGATCCCCACAGATCTAACAACGCACCTCTGTGTGGGGAAAAGGGGAAGAAAAGAGGGAAAAGTGTGTAGCAGGAGCCTATGGGGGAGAGGGCTGCCTCCAGGCTGGACATGCATGCACACACGCGTGTAAGGTGCTACACCTACACGCACACACGTACGTCCTCCTGCAGGTGCTCTCTGGCTCCAGCTCAGCGCCGTTCCCTGGGGGCCTAGGAGTTAGCATCATTCGTGTCCTCCTGTCTTCTGAATCACCCATCTCAGCTGCACGGACCTGGCCAAAGGCCTCGGGAGAGCAGTGCTGGAGGGCACCCAGCACGCCTCGGAGTAGCTGAGCACCTTGCACAGTTAAGGCCAAGGAGTGCAGAGCGGTAATAAACTGTGTGTTTTGGTCTGGTTTCCTAAAAGCACAAGCTCATGCAATTGTGCTGTCTGTTAGCTCTTCCTTCTCCCTGCTGACCTCCTGCAATATTATTTCTGAACTGCTAGGAGGAAACAAATTTGATTGGAAAAGAGCTGTAAGACATTACATGCTCACAACTTTCATGAAAATAAGGTAGAGGAGAGACACCCGAGCTAGTTTCCCTCACTGAGCAAAATGCTTCACCTGAGTGCAATGATATTGTTAGATAACTGAGAATCCTCACCTGTGTGTCCACAGGTTCTTCTGCCGGTTGTTTTTTTCTTTAACTAGGGTAGTAGTGCAGAAGAGCTGTGTGTGGGAGTAGAGCATGCAAAGGTCTGGCTTGCTCAGTGCTGGGGACCTTCCTGCCCCCCAGTAATGCCAAATATGAGGAGCGTGAGCTGCCCTGGGGATGTTCCTGCTGCTTGTCTGCTCTGAGTAGTTGTTGGCTACAAGACCTGTTGGAGGGTTGTCAGCTCCTGTTTGTTGTATCTGGAAACTTTAACCAAGATTGTGGGTGCTAGGAAGCCCCCAGCTGGGCAGATGTGAAGGTGAGGGGAACACTTCTGAGGGCTTACACCATGCTTGGATAGCCCGTATTATTGGAGCTGGGAACCACAGGAACTGCTGAGTGCTGGGAAATTGCAGGAATTAGGATGAATGCTCAAGTTAGAGACTGCCACTGCTGGCTGAGCTTGTAAATCACTATTGGAAAAGAAGGCAGAAGCAAGACTGATGCTACTCGTCATATGCAGAGGTGAAGATCTTTGGTCTTCCCCTTCTTGATATGCAACTGGGGAAAGAAGGGGGAAAATCAGAGTTTGTGGTTTCTGTCTCATCTTCTCTGAGCATCAAAGGTGGTTACAAGGTAGGAGACTGGTTTTTGAGGCAGGGCTCTGGGTGGTGAGTCTTCTTGGCGTGCTTAAAAATGACCACCACTTTTGGGAGCAGTAATGGCCAAACTGGGGTCCTGCTGCTATCTGCAGTGTGAGGCTTGGCCTTTCATCATGGGTGCTTTACCTAGCAGATTCCTGGCTATTTCAGGACCTTTGGGCTTTCTCCTCTCTTCCTGGGCAGCCTGGGAAGGTGGAGGAAGGGGGCTCTGAGCAGGTGCCCACTGAGGAGGAAAGGTGGGAGCAGGATGGTGGGGAAGGGGAGCAGCCTGTTCAGCTTCACACCAAGTCAGTGGTGAGGTGAGAAAATAGATATCTAACTCCTTGATGGCATGTAGGATGTTGAAAGGGTATGGGCCATCAGTGGCATAGGAGTCATCCCCAGCCTCGGGGTTGTGAGAACTGGGGTATCCCATCGCCTCTGCTTTGGGTTTGCTGCTGAGGACAAGCCACTTCTGCATAAGTTTCCCCATCTGACATTTGAGCAAGTGTGTTGAGATCTTTGGATTACAGCAGACCATGGTGTGGCTCATACCATTCCTATGGCTATTTATCCTGCAGAAACTCCTGGAGGCAGAGCAAGTACGTGGGCTGGCCTTTGGATATCAACAAGAAGAAACTGAAGCATCTGAGTTGGGTAGCAAATGCCCCATCCTCTTCTGCTGGAGAGGGACATGACGAAAACTAGAAGGCGATGCCCTTGAGCATTCAGGTAAGGTGACAATCTTTGCCTCTACATGAAATTTTTCTGGAGCTTTGAATCAAGGTAAACAGCTAATGAAGGGATGTTTCATGCTTGTCCTGTAAAGAGGACTGGTGGAACAAAGAAATTAAACTACAGCTGGGGCTCCTCATGCTGTGTGACCTATTTCCTGCATGTGACAAGGTGCCTTCTCCCATCCCAGCCATTCCCTCAAGCTTTGGCTTGCCAGTACAACAGGACACCCTGCTACAAAGAGCATGTTCCACTACCTTTTCCTGCTGGGATATCTTTCCTGGCACTACCTCTGCCTTCCTCAAGCTTTCCAAGGGTAAACTATGCTCTCCATGGAGCAGGCACTAATCCTGCCCTGGGCTGGTGCTGCAGCTATGTTGCTATCCAGCCTGTGGGTGCCGTGTGTATGGGGAGCACTCGTGGCTTATCTCAGGGTAATGTCACAGTAGCCTCGTTCAGAGCTGGGCCCCTCTGTGAACTTGCAGGAGAGACTCTGCCTTTGTAGCGGATGCATGTGTTGATGTGGTGACCCACAGCACCAACATGCTTGCACCCATCATCTTTCCAGGGCACCTGCTGGTATCGGGTTGAGTTCCCAAACCCTGGGGCAGGGAGGAGGAAAGGGTTGTCTGAAGGATGCCCTGAGGCCTGTGAGAAATACAGGGAAATGCTTCTTACCTGGGACATCAGTGAGGATATTGGTGAAGGAAACACAGTCACTCTTCTGTTTTCTGTGGCTTCTGCTGTCACCCCCATGGCAGAGGTTGCCTGGGGCTGAGAGCAGCCCGTCCCCAGTGGGAAGGGGATGTATGTGGCTGAGACTGCCCAGCACCTACTCACAGAAGCCAGGGTGGCTGCAAAATTGATTTGAAGAAGAATGGGGAGAAAGAGGCAGAATACCAGGTTCACCAAGAAAGAAGGCAGCCAAATCCCTGGGAAAGGCAGAAGCTGAGAAAAGGATGTTTCACATGCAGGGCAGCTCACGGGGCTGTGTGCAGATCACAGCCCTTCAGAGCAAGGCAGCGTGTACACCCACCCACCCTGCTGCACCTCAGGCTGGAGACCCTCACTGTCCTGGGCATGCTGGGCTCTGAGAGGCACGTGCCACTGGGAAGAGACGTCCAATTCCCCATCCAACGCGTGGGCATGTACTGGAGGATGCCCCACACAAATGGTCCCTTACACTGACATCCACCCAGAAAAAGGGACGCACCAGTACGCAGTGAGGCGTGCAAAGCTGTGTATGAAGATGTACATACACCTACATCCTTCTGTGCACACGCACAGCTTCGCCCCAGTGCTTGCATCTTTGCTCAGCCCCCAAGCTGAGGGCAGCAGAGCCCTGCCATGCTCGTTTGGGTCTTTGAGACTGCAAAGGGTAAACTGGGACTGGAGGGGGGGGCCTGAAAGCAAACTAATGATGAAAATGTCTCCTCCATGCCTGTGCCTTAATTAAATGCATGGAGAGGCTCGGGGAAGCACATCTGTTTTCAATCTGGAGCCCTTTGATGGCATCAAATGTTCTTTCCCCAGATCAGGGGGGATGGAAATTCTGGGCTGGCTGTGGCAGCTCGGAGCCCAGGCTCCAGCCACCAGGACGCAGGGGCCTTTCCCGGCCTGGCAGGAGCGTGCCCAGCGCCAGCGGCCCCGGGGCTGCCCTCGGGGGCCCTTCTGCAGCAAGCGGAGGCCTGGCAGTGCTGCCTGTGCCTCTGCGTGTCCCTGGCCACCAGGACCTGCTGGGCCCTCTTTGCTTGCTGGCCCGGGGAGCTGAGCGTGTCCTCTGCCCCCACCTTCTCCTGTCTTTCTCTCTTCTCTGCTGTTTTGCTTTTTGGTCTTTATTTTTTTCCCCTTTCTATTCTGATATTTTGCTTTTGCTCTCCTTTTGCTGTTTCTTGTCTGTCGTCTGTTTGTTGGTTCTCTGTTGCACTTTTTCTTCCCCTTTCGTTATTTTCCCCCCTCTTCCTTTTCTCTCTCCTGTTCGCTCTCTCTTCCATTTCTCCCTGTCACTTTTCCATCCCTACTTCTCATTTCCACCGTTTTTCTCTGCCTGCTCCTCTCCTCTACCCCAGCGGCCGTGCGCACCCTGCTCCGGCTGCCAAGAGGGGGCCCCCCCGCCCTTGCACCCCGCCGGAGGGGACGGAGGGCCGCTTCCCCCCAGCCGGGGGCTGCTCCCCGGGCCCCCCAGCGGGGCCGGCGGCGCGCACCCCCGGGCCGGA